>VKOC01024403.1:0-18359 GCA_009364415.1 Spea multiplicata | reverse complement strand
CCCTTAAGGACAATGGGCGTTCCCTAATTCCATTGAAAACAATGCATTTTGAGCCCATACATGTAAGGGCTTTGTCATTAGGGGGTTAAAATAGTGTGTACTGGGTCCAGAACAAAAGTGGCATCATTTGGCCAAGAGTACAATAAAATCTCAGATATGATATACGCTCCACGTATAATACATATGCTTAATTATTATATACACTAAGTTTAGAAGACTTAGTTATGTTACTTTGTACTTGTGTTTAATACACACCTTCGCTACAAGAGGGGAATAGAATGTGAGATTTTACAGTAATAACCAAAGCCATGTTACACAAGGGTTAACAGTAATTCATTGTAGATTTTATCTAGATTGCAATTAATCCTACATTACAAAATACCCAAATATTAGATAAGGGCTTTCCCTAAACTTTTGGGATTCATCCAGTCCTGCTTTTGTTACATGTATTGCATCCTATTTAAAATAACTATTACGCATATACAGTCGTGTGGAAAAGAAAGTACACCCTCTTTGAATGATAAAGCCAAACGGAGAAGCCATTGTGTGAAAAACTAAGTTCTCCCCTGCTGCTTTCATATAAATGAAGATGCTAAGTAGCAGGAAGGTTCTAATCAAACGCCCCTGTTTGCTGGTGTGGAGAGGTCAGGTGTGTGTTAATACAAGGCCAAGGAGGAAAGACATCAGCAATGATCTTAGAGAAGCTATTGTTGCTGCCCATCAATCTGGGTTCATGGTAGTACAATTTGAAAAAGACTGAACAAGTGTGGTTTGTTTTAAAGGATTGCCAGGGGAAGCCTGTTCCCCCTAAAAAGAACATAACAGCATGGCTTAAACACACCACAAGACTTTTGGAGCAAACTTCTGGACAGACAAGATTAAAGTGGAGATGTTTGGCCATAATGCACAGCGCCACGTTTGGCAAAAATCAAACACAGCATATCCGCAAAAACACCTCATGCCAACTGTCCAGTCCAAATCAGTACCCCTCCACCACCATGCTTGTTTTGCACCACAGGACCCGGGAACTTTGCGTTCATTGAGTCGACCATGACAACTGAAGCTTGTCTGAGACTGGGTCATGCAACAGGACAACGATCCCAAGCACACCAGCAAATCTACAACAGAATGGCTGAAAAAGACAAGAATCAAGGTGTTGCAATGGCCCAGTCAAAGTCCAGACCTCAATGTGAGTGATATGCTGTGGCGGGACTTTAAGAGAGCTGTGCATAAACAAATGCCCGCAAACCTTAATTAAATCAAGCAGCATTATAAAGAAGAGTGGGTCATAATTCCTCCATAACTATGTGAGAGACTGAGAAAGTCATACAGAAAACAATAAAGTTATTGCTGCTAAAGGTGGTTCTACAAGCTGTTGGTTCAAAAGGTGTGCTTATTAGTATTATTTTTGTTGAATAAATCATTGTGTAATAGGTCATGTGTTGTTCATCTGAGGTTGTATTTACCTAATTCCTAGACCTGATAAGGAACAGATGATATGTCCTGATATGTAAAACCATAGAGTTCAAAGAGGGTGTACTTTCCTTTTCACGCAACTGTAGAAGAGTCATCACTGTGATGTAAACACAACATTTGTACATGACAATATGTGTATATGACAATAAAAAGGTCAACAAAACCATGGGCTTGTTTTCAATTTTTACATTTTCTACAGAATTTTATGGCTATGCTTTGCCGGCTTTATAATATGACTACGCTGCACAAAATGTTCACAAACGAAACGCCAAAATGAAAAGAAGGCATAATCATTGCTATGCATTAGTGTGACGGGGACCATGGTTCTTGCAATCAATTTTGGATTCCAGGGGGGAGCTCCCCGCAAAGTTATATAGCCTTGAGAAGTGTTTTATCCCACCAAAAAACAGTGACTATACCCACCCTCATGGGTGGTATAAGGCCTACCAGGGAACATACAGCCACCAAATCAAATAGGAACTAACTAAATCCTAACCACATGTCGACTTCACATGAAAGCCTAGAACGTATAGATATATTAATCATAAAAGTTGTAGAGAATATAATACATGTTTATACCCCTTGGTTCATAAGACAAGCCAAACCCAAGCATGCTATTAGGGTAGCCTTTCTAAAATAAAGTTTTCCCTGTACTGTTTGGATAAGGTTTACTCTTTGATTTTAAACTAGGTACTTACCATGACAATTTGTGCAAGGAATATAATAAGAGTGTCAGGATGACTTGAAGATGCATATTCTCTGTCCATCTCTGTTGCTAGTTTTTGCATATATGTTCATAGAGATGTATTTAAGGTGAGAAGTCATTCCACTTAAATATAGGCGAATATGTTCTAACAGCAGATAATAAGCATTTGGCCCATCTAATCTCCTCATTTTTCATGATGTAAAGACTCAGACCTTAATCAGTCCATAGGCAGGTTTAAAAATAATGCCAAAAGCTTGGCGTGGTGGTGGCTGGTCTCTTTCAATAAATCCAAGCCATGTTGGTGGTTGAATTTAGCGTTAGCATTTAGCTTTAGCATTTGTAAGGACTCTGTTGTTCTGATATACCAAGTCGCTAAAGTGAAAACCCCCCCCAAAAAATACAATCTCCAACAAGGGGGAAGTCATCCTGTATAATAGTGTTGCAGGCTATGAGTATTGCAAAGAACACAATATCTTATATGTTGGATCTACCCCAAGATACTTGTGTTGTACACGTGTAAGATGTAATTTCCTGGTTGTTCATTATTAGTATTAATAATACCCATAAGAGTGTTTACATTATTTTGTTGTGCTGGGCCATGGATGCCGTCAGTGGTAGAGATGACCGAAGCTATTTTGTTCACAGCCTAATCTTTCCAAGCACACAGCAGAAGAAAACTCAAGTGGTCGCCCAGTAATTAAAGAGCTGGTACAGATGTCAATTACATGTTAAGCTTAACACGGCAATGTCTTGCTAGCCTTATCTGCTGGATGATAGTCAACATACTCTGCACTACTATTTCCCTGATACAGTATTTGTGAATTAAGGTATTTCCCAGTCGTGACTATTGGGGTTTATCAAGATCATGTGTCTGCAAATATACGGTCACAGGGGAACCTTTCAGACCATCACTGTGATATGAAAAGACCACAAGGCCAGAGTAGATCACTGATCCATGGTGGTCACTTTGCCAAGCAAGAAATCACAAATAGCTCAGCACAAAACCCCATAAAATGAGCTGCTGAAATCCTTACATTAAATACGTGGCTGTATGTAGCACTATAATGCAAAAAAACAAATAAAGTGATGTGCTAGTATAAAAGAAACCAATAATCTATACTCACCTCTGTTTATATAGACAGCATAGACATGTTCGTGGTGGCTCGTTAGCTGCCTGGCGCTAAGCATATTATGTGTTAGGAGATGGGGTGGGAAAAGGGACAAAGACATATGGTGGGATTCTGTAGAATCGTCCCATGCAATAGCCCTGGGGACACAACAAGTATTTAAAGGAACCTCTCAGTTATCATATGCAATGTTCAGGAGGCTAATGACATTGTGGGATGACTCCAGAGAAGAGCTACTAGAATTGTGAATGGTTTACAGGATAAAAACATTAGAAAAGACTAAGGGATCTTAATAAGTATAGCTCGGAGTGTTAGATCAAAAAGTGAGAGGCTTGGTTCTCATGTTTAAGAAAGCTCCATTATTGAGTGCACATATTATGAGCATAATTCTAAAGGTCTATGTATACATACACACATAATACAGTATGTTTAAAGAACAAATGGCCAAAAGAGCATGAACATTCCATTAGTTGCACCAGTGGCAATGTTTAGACGCACTTGATCTTTATAATTTCAGGGGAAAAGTAGGCTTCCAAGATATCAAAAAAGTTTTTTTTTTTTCTTTAAGTATTTTTTTTAGAGCTATTTCTCGCAATGTTTGTGCTGAACAAATTTGGGAAAAATAACTTGTGTACAGGGACTGATTAATCATCTACCTACAGTGAAAGAAGGTCATGGGTGTAGGAGGAATTTATAGCTTTTTCATTGGCTGAAAAGGGGGAATTTAATTTTGATGTCCTCCCACCTTCACTGTTTGCACAAATAAGCAAACTCGCTCATCTGACACATGTACGATCCAAAGTCCTTTTGGAAAATTTGTTAATATTATCCAGTTGGCTATGTGGAGTTTCTGTCCTATCAAAGTTCTGTCTAAGCCATTTTGCCAAAAGTTCCACATCTGCTGCAAGCTTCAAGCCATGAAGGCTTCAGGGAAGCATCTACCAAAGGTTTATATAACCAGAAGGATTCCACCAGATGGCTTGAGCATTCTGAAGCAGTCTGGAAGGCGAGTACCTTTTCGAAAATACATTTTTTTGTTTGTCATTGTTTTAGAAAGATTGCCTTTTAATATGTTGTTTTGTGAAAAACTTTGAAACTCTTTTTTTTACGTACTTGTTGTAAACTCTCTTAAAGCCTCCATAAGACACTTAATATGCCCAGCGTTTTTTTTTTTATATTATTATTATTATTTTTTAAATGAGGAGACAGTACAATAGCTTCTCAATTTTGGCTTTATTTTTGTTGAATAAATCATGACATTGTGTAATATGTCATGTCTCGTTCATCTGAGGTTGTATGTAACTAATTTTTAGACCTGCTAAGAATCAGATGATTACATATAATGTCCTTATATGTAAAAAAAAAATAGAATTCAAAGAGGGTGTACTTTCATTTTCACACAACTGTAGTTGGTCACATAGGCAAACTAAGCAGTTGCCTTAATAGCTGAGCTGGTGAGGGGCGCTGAGGTTCTTTCTTATGTTGACAACAAGTGGATGCATAAGGGAGACCTGGAGATTGCGAGAAACCCTAATGCCAGCCCTGCCGTCATATTTTCGAGCAACACTAAGGAACAATCTTTTCATGATTTGATTTCTTTCCACATTAGCTGTGTGATTGAGCAGTGGGATTCTGATGACCCGATTCCTCGTTCTGAACTACTCAAGAAGGTTGTTGGGATTCAGGGATTGTACTGTCTTTTGACGGAGAAGATTGACAAAGAGGTGCTGGATGCTGCAGGTATTTAGTTAAATTGTAGATTTTCAATGTCATATTTTATTGATGTTCCCATATTCTTGAGGGGGGGGACAAACAATACAAAAAAACACAGAAGCAAGCCATTTTGAAGAGCCTCCTGCATGAGATTTTTATGTAGAACCTTTTAGTTCATGGGTGCTGATTTCAATGGGCCATTTGCAAGTGCAAATGACTGGATCGGTGGGTTTTTTAAAAAGGTCATATGTATCATTATCTATCTTTATCTATTGTTAGAAATATATGTAAAATAAATGTATGATTCCTGTTAGTAAACTATTATTATACTTCAGTGAAGTATTGTATTTTTATTTTTATAATCATATTCCTGTAATTCCTATAACATCTATCTAATAGGTCCAGGCCTTAAAGTGGTTAGCACCATGTCTGTCGGATATGATCACTTATCGCTAGAAGAATTAAAAAAAAGGTAATTATCATGTTGATTTAATAAATTGCATGTCTCAATTGTAGTATTAGAACCTTGAAACCGAATATCTGAAGTCATCTGTGATCATTCTTTATGATGTTGTCTTTTGGTCACTTCTTCGTATTTTGTGTGATGGCTCTTTTTTTAGAATAACAATGCATGCTAGTCTTGAGTGGACTTCAAAGGGCAAAAAATATTGTGCTTACAATACCACCCCCGAAATAATTGAACACCAGACCAGTTGTAGTCCCATAATTGTGCAGCCCTATATTTTTATGTTCAGTATAATAGCCAGACCTTCATTAAACAGAACTCATACTGACTATGCTTTGCAACACTGACCACTCAGAATTAAGCTGTTGTATTGCCCTCTATCTACTTCATCTATTATATGTAGGAAAGGTTCAGTTGATACTGCCAATTGATTAATGTGTGATGGATGTTTTGCAGCATTGAACAGGTTACATTCACATAGACATGGTTTCCCACACCACATCAAAGGGGCTAAATAATATCATCCCTGCTGAAGGTGCTGCTGTTCTAGACCTGAGAGGTCACGGGTCATGTTATGTTACATGACCCCAGCAGCCAGCCATAGATCACTGTTAGTGGCCAGCTTCCAGACTAGCCAAAGGGCAGGAAATTGTCTGGCTTCCCTGCAAGGCCACCCCCCCCCTGTCATTTGAGATTACAAACAGTGTACCATGGCTATTTATCGAATGCAGACCCGGACTGGGGATGAGTAGCACCCTGCATGAGTAGTCCCTGGCACTTTAAGGCCAGCAGCTGCCAAACTATGTAAAAATGACTGCCAGCCACTTCCGGCTACGGCATTCAATCTGCCACTGCAGGACATTTCAGGAATGGGTTTATCTGTGCTTATTTAGTATAATATACTATATGACCAAAATATGCAGACACCATCACACCTCTATGAGCTTGTTGGGCATTGTTGGGCATTAATGAAGACTTCACTCTTCTGGGAAGGGTTTCTGCAAGATTTTGGAGTGTGTCTGCGGGTATTTGTGCCCATTTAGCCAAAAGAGCATTTGTGAGGTCAAGCACTAACGTAGCACAAGAAGGCCTGGCTTGCATCGCCTTTACGATGCATTCCAAAGGTGTGAAATGGGTCAGGGCAATGTGCAGGGCACTCACGTTACTCCACACCAAACACGTCAAACCGTATCTTCATGGACCCTGCATTTCTGCATAGGGACCCAGTCATGCTGGAACAGGAAAAGGCCTTCCTCAAACTGATGCCGCAAAGTTGGAAGCATACGGTTGTCTAAAATGTATCTGTGCTGTACATTACCCGTCACTGGACTAAGTGGCCTAGCCAAATCAGGAAAAACAGCCCCAGATCATTATCCCTCCTCCACCAAATATTAAGGCGCTATTCATTCCCGTAGGTAGGGTTCTCCTGGCATCCTAAACCCAGAGTCATCTATCAGACTTTCAGATAGTGAATTGTGATTCGTCACTCCAGAAAACACCTTTCTATTGCTCCAGAGTCCAGTGGTGGTGGTGTGCTTTACACCACTCCAGCCGAGGCATGGCATTGTACTTAGTGACCTTCAGCTTGTGAGTGTGAGCAGTCTGCTGCTTCGTGGTTGTTTATCCTTGTTTCTTCCACATCATAATAATAGCACTTTACAGTAGCCCACATCACAGTTATCAGTAAAGAAGAATACTAAAGAATCACAACTTATCAAGAAAATACACATTTATATTAGAATGACACCTTTTTTAAACCCACATTTGTGGACTACAAATCATATGATGCTCTTTATCATTCTGGGTAAGGGTCACGGCAGTTGTAGTCCATAAACACTTAGCTGCATGTTTCTTTATTTAGAAAAAAAAATCTGTATTTATTTAAACATAACTTTTCATTTCTGAAATGATTTCAGAGGGGCATGGAGAATGTCAGATGACAAGACTAGAATTGACAGACTAAGACAAACCGATACCTTAGTTCTATAAGCAATGTATGGTGCATATGCTTGTTATGTAATACAAGGTTGGCATTACTATTACATGCATACCATGTAATACAAGATTTCAATAAAAAGATGTTTAAAAAAGCAATAACTATTGTGCAGCTTTACATGGCAGCAAACCCATTGGAAATATGGCTCCTGAACAGTGTCGCACTTTTAGTTGAACACATGTATGTGATATGCATTAAGCTGCAGCTTGGTAGCTGTTATTGCTCTGTGTATATATTGTAATAATTACTTCAAATCAAGAGATAACATATATTTCTATGTTTTGTTTTTCAGAGGTATCCGGGTTGGATTTACCCCAGATGTACTTACTGAGGCTGTGGCTGAGCTGACAGTGGCACTTTTGCTGGCAACGTCTCGACGACTTATTGAGGCTGTGGATGAAGCAAAAAAGTATGACACACATACTGATTATATGGAGGCAGTTGACCAGTTTAAGACTTTTATTGTTCCCACTATTCATTCTAGTCTATACATATTGTGATGATGTTGGACTATTCATTGGCCAGATCACACCTTTATGAGCTTGTTAGACATCGTATTCCAAAACCATGGGCAATAATATTGAGACCCCCACCAGCTGATTTTTGGCTATAACAGCTTCCACTCAACAGAGAATTCTTTCAACAAGATCTTGGGGTGTGTCTATGGGAACTTGTGCCCATTCAGCAAAAGCATTTGTGAGGTTAGGCAATGATGTTGGACTAGAAGACCTGGCTCTTAACCAACATTTTAATTCACCCGAAAGGTGTTCAATGAGGCTAAGGTCAAGGCTCTGTGCAGGCCACGCATGTTCCTCCACACCATGTCTTTATGGACCTTGCATTGTGCACAGGGACACAGTCATGGTGGAAAAGGAAAGGGAGTTGCCCATACTGACTTGTAGCTTGCCATGCCAGTACCACGTTTAAGGTCACTGAGTTCTTCTGAGAAACTATGCAAACCTGTCTTGATCCATGATATGCTTCCTAGTGGTGGATGGGGCACGTGGAAACCCCTCTGGATGTGTGGAAGTGGACTGACTGGGAGCACTGTTGGAATTCTTGGTTTGGGAAGAATCGGTGAGTACAGGAATCATGATTTTACAAATGCAATTTTACTTTTTAGTCTTTATACTTTCTCTTAAAAGCACCAATGACAGATGTCTCATCAAATTAGTTTCAAGGTGTAGTGATGTATTTTTGGCTATAGGTGAAGCCATCGCCAAACGGTTGAAACCTTTTGGAGTGAAAAGATTTATCTACAATGATATTGCGCCAAGAGAAGAACTGGCTACAAAAATATCTGCAGAATTTGGTAAGATAAGAATAAATAAAGTAACGTATTTGCCCGTTGTTAAAATGACGTACGCTTTTTTCTTGCTCTCTTTCTTTCTCTATCATTCTGTTTTCCCTTGCTAACCCTCTTTTTATTCTGTGCCTTTCCTTCCTAAGGGTTTATTATACTGTACCAGCCTCTTAACAATATAGCTATACGTTTAACCTGAGGAACTGTCTCTCACTATAAAAAAATACATTAAGATGGCCACGTGCCATTAGACACAAACATTACATTTTTGGCTTTTTTTTGCAGTATCCCTGGATGAACTGGCTAAGCAATCTGATTTCGTTACTGTATGCTGCGCTCTAACCCCAGATACACAAGGAATCTGCAACAAACAGTTATTCTCCAAAATGAAAAAGAACGCTGTGTTTATTAACACTAGCAGGTGAGGTAACCGAGTACTTTAATATGCTTTCTTCTCTAGACTGTCTTAGACTAGCCATATGCCTACCCCGTGTATGTTTCAATTCCAAAATCAGAGGTGAAAATGTTGTTTGGAGTTAAAACTGGGATGCAATGGTGAATTCTCCCTTTGGTCGCTGTGACGGACCGACCAGGGACCTCAGGTTGTCCCTCTCCGGCAAGAGATGACTTCTCCCTTCAGGACAATAATTCCCCGCAATCCGTAGGCAATATCCCCAAGCAAAGTAAAGGGATATCAATATCCGGGACCCAAATGACCAGGCAAGACTAGTCTTTAGAGTCTCTTATGATTTGGATAACATGGCACTCTTTACCAGGGCCCATAGTCTGTAGGAAGGAGGCTGGCACTCAGTCCCCTCCAGGAGCCCACGGCACGGAGGCTTCCGTGACAGTCGCTATCACTTTCTATTCATACAATTTTTACCGCTGTCAATGTCTCGCCACTACCACCACAAATCTGTCTCTACAAAAGGCAGACAAATCCCAAAGATTAAACCAAGTTCCTTCACTCTGAGTACACAGATATCCCACCGGAGCCTCATAGGTAATGCTCACATTGCATTCTACAGGGGAGGTGTTGTAAACCAGGATGATCTCTATGATGCCTTGGCGAACGGACAGATTGCTGCGGCTGGACTGGATGTTACGGTTCCAGAGCCGCTTCCTACAGATCATCCACTTTTCAAATTAAAAAACTGTGGTAAGTTTTCTCATAAACCTAGAGCACAATACTACACAAAGTACTGCGTGGTTGACTATTAGTGCTCATTTTATACACATTCTTTTTTTACTTGAATTTCTGTGATGATCACTTTTAATTTAAGATACACTAATGAAAAAAACAAAGGAAAATACTGTTAAAAACTTAAATCTGTTCTCTGAGCCCCGACTTGTCGTGACAGTAGACACAACTGAGCAGGGTTGGATTAACAGTGGGACAAATGGGGCAAATGCCCTGGGGCCCCAGGTTGTAAGGTGCCCCCACTTGCTGCTTTTCATGCTGGGTGTTTGTGGGAGATTAGGTTGGGGCCCACGTGGTGAAGGGGCCCCTCTCCTGCAGCAGGGATATTTGCTGATACGCAGACAGACTTCATTATGGGCAGCGATGATGGCAGGGCCTGATTCCTATTTTCTGTTATGTGACTGGATCTGCCAGTAAGAAGCTCTTTCTGTAGTCACTTGTTGTATGGTTGCATGGTTTTATGGTTGTAAGGGAAAGGTAATGGTCAGAGTTAATGTGTCAGGATTCCCAGGCACCTACAGCTACAGGAACAGAGATACTCTGCAGGTAGGAGCGAGGATCTGTCTTTATGGCAGTCATCATGTATATAGGTATAGGTGTGTGTGTGTTTATCTCTGTATGTATGTGGTTATGCTTATTAAGCATATATGTGTATGTATGCATGTATGTATGTATGTGCATTATGCAGCACAACAACTGAAGTAGCTTCTTCCATGGCATAAAGATTTCTTTTTATACTGCCTCATCTGATGGGTAATAGCTTATGTGCTTACTCAGTAACCTGGGTAACTTCCATCTGGTTTTGTGGGAAAGAGAACTTGTTTTGCATGATGCACCCTGAATTTGTTTGTAGTTCCCATCCTGCCCTCTTAAATATGTAGTTCATGTGCATGATACTCTGGAGCTTTCCAAACCCAGCGTGAAGTGTGCTGTGACTGGGTTAACTATTGGTTAATAAAAACAACTGCCATGTTTGTAGAAGGAAATGAGCAGCAATCCTTTTGAGCAGTCAATGGCTTGCTGGCAGGGCCGGACTGGCCCACCGGGACACCGGGGACATTTCGGTCCGCGGGCCGGGCCGGCAGGTCAACCTTCAAAACAGCCGCTGAGCTAAAATCGGTGGGACAAAGAGCTGAGGCACGACCATTGAGCACCGCTGTGTGTGTTAAGGATTTTCTGGAGGCAGAGTGCTCCATGATATGCCTTTTAACCCCCTTTATGCCACTCTGCCTCTAGAAATGCCTTTTAACCCATATATGCCACTCTGCCTCCAGAAATGCCTTTTAACCCCCTATATGCTCCTACAATGTTTTGGGGGGTTTTTTGAGCCCGTGAAATCATGTAGTTACCACTGAAGAGGGACCGATACATACCAACACACCAATATACCACACAACTGACTCTTCTGTTTTCCTTCTCAGTCATTCTTCCTCACATTGCAAGCGCCACGGTTGAAACAAGAAATGCAATGGCTGCCCTCGCAGCTAATAACCTGCTGGCTGGTCTGGAAGGAGATGTAATGCCAAAGGAGGTCCCTCTCTGATAATCCATCCGATATTCTTGAAATAGCCAGAGAAGACGGCTTGATTCTTCAAAACATGAATTCATCATGAGACGTCACTGGCCGCCGCACAGTAATATTTGTCATCCTGTGTATTATTATGGCATACAATGATCTTTCCAGTGTGATTGTTAAGGATGAAATAAAAAGTAAATAGGAGTAGACACTGGTGGATGCTTTCTGATTCCACAACTTGGGTCTTTCTGGAAAGCTATGGGGAATAGCTTTAAATTATACTATTTATGAGGGGCTAATCACAAAAATCATCACCTTTTAAGACAGATCCCTTGTTAAGACTCTATAATTGCTGGCAATGTGTGGCAAGGCATCGAATGAACACTAGATGGCGCTGTCGATACATACATACATGTATATATAGAAAGTTTCCTGCTTAATTCAGCTCCTCCCCTATTGCCTCCTACTGCTTCCTTGTGAGCTGAAGCAAGTCAGATCAAGGCCAGGTTATGAGAGCAGTGCACAAGCTGATGAAGGTGTTTGTGACCAGAAGGATTCCCCCTGAAGGGCAGAAGCTCTTGTCACAGGCTGAAATGTAAGTGGTAGATTTTATGTTAAATGCATATGCTGTTCAGCCCTACGCAGACAGGTAAAAAAGAAACATATTTTTTTAATTATTTTGTATTAAAAACTAGTAGTAGAACAGATAATTACTATGTAATGTGATCATGATCTATATGCAAATAGAATTTATTTACTGCAGCGCTATGTGATGGCGATCACCTGCAAGGCATATGCTGTCTATGGCTTTTAGTTGTAATTCAATTGATATGAAGCACTGGAGCTGATTTCTGTGAGTATACCACTGGAGCGGACTGTTATCCTATTCCAGATTATCGTTGAAACTATTAGTCTCCTAAATGTAAGTAGGCAGTCCCAGCCCTAGAGAGATGGTAAATGGCCATGTTTTCAGAACGTAATAAAGTGGCCACTCACTGATGACTTCATTAGGTACACCTGTTCAATTGCTTATTCACACAAATAGCTAATCAGCCAATCACATGACAGCAACTCAATGCATTTAGGCATGTGGACGTGGTTAAGGCAACTTGTTGAAGTTCAAACCAAGCATCAGAATAGGGAAGAAAATGGATTTAGGTGAATTTGAATGTGGCATGGTTTTTGGTGCCCGATGGGAACAGCTGATCTACTGGGATTTTCACTCACAACCATCTCTAGGGTTTACAGAGAATGGTCTGAAAGAGAAAATATCCACTGGGCGGCAGTTGTTTGGAAGGAAATGCCTTGTTGATGTCAGAGGTATCAACGGTTCAGGCTGGTGGTGATGGTGTAATGTTGTGGGGGACATTTTCTTGGCACACTTTGGACCCCTTAGTACCAATTGAGCATTGTTTAAACGTGGCAGCCTACCTGACTATTGTTGCTGACCATGTCCATCCCTTTATGACCACAGTGTACCCATCTTCTGATGGCTACTTCCAGCAGGATAATGCACCATTCACAAAGCTGACATCATTTCAAACTGGTTTGTTGAACATGACTATGCGTTCACTGAACTCCAATGGCCTCCACAATCCCCAGATCTCAATCCAATAGAGCACCTTTGGGATGTGGTGGAAGAAGAGATTCGCATCATGGATATGCAGCCGACAAATCTGCAGCAAGTGCGTGATGCCATCATGTCCATATGGCATCACGCTCTCTAAAGGAATATTTCCAGCACCTTGTAGAAAGTATGCCACAAAGAATGAAAGCAGAAAGGCATCCTACCCTGTACTAGCAAGGTGTACCCAAGAAAGTGGCCAGTGTGTGTGTATATGTGTATATACATACATACATACATACATACATACATACATACACACGGTGAACGTTTGCGGGTTGCGCACAGACAACCTCCGCTGCTGCTGGCACTTTCGCCGGGGCTTCTATGGTGGAGCACCGGGCGGTCATGTAATGCCGGCAGCAGGGGAGGTCTACGTTGCACAGACCTCCACCGACTAGACGCCAGGGAGTCTAAAGCACAGGTCACAAGTAAAGGGATGCACTGGTAAGGGGGGCTAAGAGTTGCATGGGACGGGGTCCAATGGTTTTCTGGAGGCAGAGTGGCATATAGGGGGTTAAAAGACATATCAGGGAAGCATAGTAGCATATAGGGTGGTATAAGGCATACATGGGGAGGAATGGCAAATAGGGGGTTAAAAGGCATATCTGGGACAGAGTGGCTTATTAGGGAGGCAGAGTGGGATATAGGGGTAAAAGGCATTTCTGGGGGGGCAGAGTGGCATATAAGAGGGTATAAGGCATATCTTGGGGGGGCAGATGTGCATAACTGGGGCAGACTGGTAAAGAAAAGGAAATAAAAATGAAAAAAAATATTTTAACCCCTTGAGGACAATGGATGGTCCCTAAACCCATTGAAAACAATACATTTTAAGCCCGTACATGCACAAGCTTTGTCCTTAAGGGGTTAATATTTACTGTTAAGACTACCCTATAGGAAATAATGTTTCACTAGTAAATATTAAAATAATTTTAGACTATGTTCAGGCCTTTTCTATTTATCCTAAATTAATATTTAAATTTTGGGGGGTTGTCTTATAATTGAGCAAATACGGTTTATTTCATATGGACTGGCACATGACTAAATAAAGAAAAGAAACCGCAAAAATGATTTGAAACCTGGAAGGCTTACATTGAGACATTTCGACGCTGACGCACAATTGACTATAAAAAGGACTTTAGAACTGACAGCGTGGTATTGCACTCACGTGTTGCAATACATCGCCTGGGTAATGCTAGCTGATAGAGAAGAGGACTACGGCATCATTGGCCGATTTCTTTTGGGTTTCTGCTGTGGACTCTGCTGATTGAAGAGATACCAGTTTGGGAGAGGGAGAACTGGGTGTCAGGAGTTTCTATTTGTTAGTTTAGTTTTATTCTATTGTAATGAAGATGAAAAGTTAGAATGAGAGAAGTTGATGACACGCTGTTCCATAACATCATGCCGTTTCTGCACTGCTCTTGATCTGTATCTGCCATATGGCATGGAATATTGCATGTGCTCCTTGGGAATGTTGTCCATGTATTTGAAGCGTCATCTGAATAAGCAGGTTTTAATCTAATGTATTATTCTCAAGGAACATACGCTAAATCTTTGTTTTTTGTCTTTAGCTGCAATGTCGATCAGTGGGATTCAGATGAGCCTATACCAAGGGCAGAGTTGCTTAAAAGGGTTGCAGGAGCTCATGGTCTTCTCTGTCTCTTGTCCGACAAAATTGACAAGGAGGTTCTAGACACTGCTGGTAAGGATGGCCTGAAACCACTGTAGCCAAACTCCATGTTCTGGTGGCCACTACTGTGGTCACAGCAGTTTTCTGGCGGTAGCACATACATATATACAAAGTCTCAGGATTGGGATACTTGTGGTTTGACTACTCCAGGGCTGTAATATAAAACATATGCAAATTAATGGTATAGACATAAATTGAAAGGGTTTTGATACTGTTTTCTAAAATAACTATATCAATATCAGTGATCTCTTTGCAGGTCGCTATTATTATTATTATTGCAATGTTATATTGTATTTCCTAATTCAGATTAGTATTACAAATATACTTATAATCAGACCAGAAGAACATTGTTGTAATATATGATTACTATTTGTTTATTGCTTTGCCAGGTCCTAATCTCAAAATCATCAGTACCCTCTCTGTTGGCTTTGACCATTTAGCTTTGGATGAAATTAAAAAGCGGTATGTACATTGCATATAACATATCACACATTTACCAATGGCATGTTATATATTTGTCTTACTCTCTTAGTCTGCTCTATATGTATTCTTTGTATAAAGTTTTCCATATTTGAGGTCTTTTCTTTATGCGATTATTTTAGCTGAAAACAGTAGCTCTTAAAGTATTTAAACAGTCTAGTCACCTATCAAACTAAAAACAAAATCATCCGTCAATGGCTGAAATGTGAATTTCAGAAAAGTGGGTGGAAGTGGCTCCTAGTTAGATGAGTGTCTGGAAACCTGGACCTGATATCTTCACTAAACCATGAGTTGAAACACTTCTACTCCCACAAGACGTGGTTGGAGTGAGATATATTGCAATCGTATCCATGTCTTGTGATGTTTTATCGGCTTTATTTTGTTAATTTCATAAAAGCTCAATTGTACATGTCATTTGTGGTGTTCTTGTAGCATTTTCATTAATATGAGTTGGGTTTTGTACAGAGGAATCAGAGTTGGCTACACACCTGATGTTCTGACAGATGCCACAGCAGAACTTGGTGTGGCATTGCTGCTGGCTACCTGCCGCCGGATCCCAGAAGCTATGGAAGAAGTTAAAAAGTAAGGATTATTTTTTTGCATGCCTATTTCAACAAAGTTTTGACTCCTTTTGTAACACTTATACTTTATATGCCATCAAGACTGGTCCTTGATCAAATAGCTAGCACCCCATGCAAGTAGCCGCTTTGTTGCTCCACACAGTGACATGCCATGTTTTACATTTCGAATGGCAATGTAAGCATGGATCGCTTGTGCACATCCCTTATGCACTGTGGAGGCTTCTCTTGCTTCCCTGCCAGGATCTAAAACGAAGGGCTTGCAGCTGACTGAGTCTCCTGGCGCTAAGACAGGCCCTGTATGCAACATGCAGTGACCCATTACTTCAGCTTATTATACACAGTTTCCATGTTTGTGATTCCATATAGCCATTCTCTCCTTTCTACAAAACTGGTCAGAACGGCGATTTTCTATTAAAGAAATTGTTCATTAAAGATCACTGGATCTTTATCTTACCAAACATCATCATTGCTGGTTCTGCTTTTTAATCTCTACAGCGGAGGATGGAAGACTTGGGCTCCCATGTGGATGTGTGGCTACGGACTATCTAACAGCACGGTGGGAGTTATTGGTCTCGGCAGAATTGGTAAATGTCTGTAAGGTTATGTGATGAGTGTGGCGGTGGTGCGCTAATGACACTTAAGTGTGTTACCAGGCTTAAAATACAATATACATGTTTAAATGTGCAGTTTGAGAAGTTACCCATTTCATCACTTGTATTTTTAAGTTCCCTGGTTCTTGAAATTAGTTATAGCACATCAGGCTAGTCGGCTAATGAAGTTCCTTGTTACTTTATATCTGGTAATAGAGAACATTATGAATGCTTTCAAAAGCGAGACTCAATGTTTACATACACTTTTTTTGTTTTGTTTTGTTTTGTTTTCCTTTTACTTTATTGTAATTTGTAGCCTACTTTCCTTAGACAAATATGTACATTCAGGGGTAAGCAGTAACGCCATTGTGATGGAGATGTTAGTAAATTTCTTATGTCCTCAATGAATTTGACAAGCCATGCTATGGAAACCGTTGTCCTTATATACTATATGACCTAAAGTATGTGGACATAGTTCTTAATTAATGGGTTTAGGTGTTTTAGCCACACACTGCTAACAGGTATGTAAAATCAAGCACATGGGCAGCCATCTCAATAGACCAACATTGGCAGTAGAATGGGTTGTACTGAAGAGCTCAGTTACGTGGCACTGTCATAGGACCCCACCTTCTGCCTTGTTAGACACTTTCTCTTCACAATAATCACACTGGCCCAGGGCAGATCTAAGAGTAACAACCGCTCAGCCACAAAGCGTTAGATCATGCATTTACAGAGTGGAAGCCACCAAGTCCTAAAGCACATGGCATGTTAAAATTCAAAACTGCCTCTGGAAGCAACATCAGCACAAGCAATGTGGTCAGGAGTTTCATGAAATGGGTTTCCATGGCCAAGCCAAAACGCACTATGCGCGATGCCAAGCACTGGCTCGGGTGGTGTAAAGCACGCTGCCACTGGAGCAATGGAAAACGCACATCACTATCTGGATGTCTGATGAAGAAATGTGGGTTTGTTGGATGCCAGGAAAACATTACCTACTGGAATTATTGCCGCTTACTGCAAAGATTGGTTGAGGAGGGATATGGTCTGTGGCTCAAAAATGCACAAATTCCCACAGAAACACTAAAATCTTGTTAAAAGCCTTCACAGAAAAGTAGAGGCTGTTTATAACTGCAAAGTCTCTATATTAATGCCCATGGTTTTTTGGAATAGGATGTCCAACAAGCTCATATAGATGTGATGGTCAGGTGTCCACGTACTTTTGGTCATATGGTGTAATAAACACTTTTGTTATCCCTGAACAAATCGAGGGTTATGTAAGTGATTCTGGTACAAAGTAAAGTAATTGCCATAGCAACCATAAACCCCAGTGTGTGATCAGAGGTGATCTTCATACAAAATCCATTTGCAACATATTTTTACCCAGCTTACGATTAATGCAATTTTAGGTGATGCAATAGTAACATTATTTTGCTGTATACAGTTAAAACAACTTCTAGTATGACATCACATTTTGAGCGGGGATGGATTCTCTGCATTTGTTATATATATTTTTATTCCTTTGTGTTTTTTATTGTAGGATTAGCTATATCGCGTCGTCTTGTACCATTTGGTGTTAAAAAGTTTTTATACACTGGACGCCAGCCCAGGCCTGAAAAAGCAGAGGAGATAAATGCGGAATATGGTAAAGATTTTCTGTACAGTATATACATATGACTGGATTTTGAGAAAAGGTGTAGCGTTTTCCAGGCTTAGATACGACTTAAAGGGAAGGTCAAATCCTTTTTTTGTTGTTAAATTTCAGCGCTGAAAACTTGATTTGCATCACTGATCCCTGATTCAATTAAATTAGAGAATCGTTTTACTAAGACATTTTTTGCCATAAGTCCGCATCTCCAGGCAGTCCTGCACTCCCAATGCATTCCTCCGTTT
>VKOC01024402.1:0-12305 GCA_009364415.1 Spea multiplicata | reverse complement strand
TTATCAACCAACACCTTAACCCGGCGTTCGGTTCATCCCACAGCGCCAGTTCTTACCAAAAGTGGCCCACTAGGAGCTCACATTCCATGTCCGGCTCCAGGCCCGTGAGCTGGGCTTCTTACCCATTTAAAGTTTGAGAATAGGTTGAGATTGTTTCGGCCCCAAGACCTCTAATCATTCGCTTTACCGGATAAAACTGCGGAGCAGAGAGAACGCCAGCTAGCCTAAGGGAAACTTCGGAGGGAACCAGCTATTAGATGGTTCGATTAGTCTTTCGTCCCTATACCCAGGTCGGACGACCGATTTGTACGTCAGGACCGCTACGGACCTCCACCAGAGTTTCCTCTGGCTTCACCCTGCCTAGGCATAGTTCACCATCTTTCAGGTCCTATGGCGCTCTCGATTCACCTCCCGGCCGGCGAGACGGGCCACTCGTGCGCCTGGATCCCACCTCAGCCGGGTGCCCCGGCCCTCACCTTCATTGCGCCACAGGGTTTTTGCGAGCTTGATAGACTCCTTGGTCCGTGTTTCAAGGTGGGTCACTGACATCGCCGCTGACCCCTGGCGCCCCTCTGGTTAAAGCGTGGGCGGGGCGCACTAAGGACAGCGCAGAGGCGATCTTCTCCCTCAGCCCCGAGTGAGGGAGAAGCTGCTGCCTGAGGGTGGCTGTAATGGCGCCAGGGGTCGCGTAACTAGTTAGCATGGAGGAGTCTCGTTCATTATCATAATTAACCAGACAAATCACTCCACCAACTAAGAACGGCCATGCACCACCACCCACAGAATCGAGGAGCTATCAATCTGTCAATCCTTTTCGTGTCTGGGCCGGGTAAGGTTTCCCGTGTTGAGTCAAATTAAGACGCAGGCTCCACTCAACTCCTTTCCGTTAATTCCTATAAGTTTCAGCTTTGCAACCATACTTGCCCCGGAATCCAAAGACTTTGGTTTCCCAGAAGCTGCTCGGCGGGTCATGGGAATAACGCCGCGGGATCTCTAGTCGGCATCGTTTATGGTCTGAACTATGACGGTATCTGATCGTCTTCGTACCTCATGGCGGACCGCCAGCTCGATCCCAAGATCCAACGACGAGCTTTTTAACTGCAGCAACTTTAATATACGCTATTGGAGCTGGAGGTATTTTATTAGAAAAGAAAAGAAAAGTGCAACCAGCAGACGTAGAAACAACAAGCAAAAAAAAAAACTAACCAAGACATGGCTAACGGACACATCTACCCCCTGTGACCCGTCCCCTCCCGGACTTGTCCCACCCTTGACATGCCCACCCATGTCATTGCTCCAATGTCCATCATGTACCCGTTCACAAACACACCCACAGCAGAAACCTACCCGAAATGATGGTAAACAATAACAAACCCCCCCCACAACAGAAACCCACCCAAAGAATCCTGATTCTTGATGGTGTTCAAGAGTGGAATCCTTTATGGAACAATAAACAAAAACAAAGGATCAGAAATCATACATGAAAACACAAGTACAAATACGATAAGACAGTGACAACGCAAGGTCTTCCAGGTATTCATCTAAAACGCGTAGAAGCCTTCCTTGAAAAATACGTACACCTTTAAACGACAAAAACAATGTTAATTGCATACATAAAATGAATGCCTAAAACAATGGGGGGCAGAAAATATCAGTGCTGGGCTCTTGTAAAGAGACCATGGAGTCAAGGCGGGTGGACCTTGAGGTTTTTCCCATAAGCGTTGCCAATGCTTATCCTCCATGGAAGCCCTCTTTCGTTGCGATCGCCACCACCGCTAGATAAGCGGTGCTCAAATAAAACCTCCACCCCCTGCTGTTGGCCGTCCCGTATACCCACTCCGCGTATGACATGCGGGAGAGGACACCCCCCGGTAAAAATCCACCTTAGAGGGGCACTCGAGCAGAAAGTGGTCCATGGACTCGACTTTCCCGGAACTTTCCCCCGGGGCACAATTGCCATCTGCAATGTTCTGGTGCTTGAGATTCCCTCTCACGCATAACCTGCCGTGAAAACTGAGAAACGCCACGTCCTGATATTTTTTTGGGCAGTCGCTTGGAATTAAGGTTTTGCAATCCTGAAGCGAGGGTCCGTGGCACGCAGTCTCTCAAGGCTAGTGAACCGCTAAAGTTAGTGGCCAGCACCCTGGAGTCCAAGACCCGCTTGGGTGTACTCCTGACCTCCTTGGCCGTCAAGTTCCACCGGTGTAAGATCCTCACTCCCAGGGCTACTGAAGTTGGGAGATAGGAGCCACGTCGGATGCGAATGCTCTTCGCTTTCCCTCCCAGTAACCAGTCCTGTAAAAAGGAGTCACCCCATTTCCCTAGTGTCTGGGGGTCATCTCTTCCGAGAGGCTCGAAATTCCTTTTCAGAAAGCTGTTTGTCAGGATAACGACCAGGTTGACGAAAGCCAGCCTGCCGTGTCGCCAGGCTAGGTACGTCACTTCCCGCTTGATGAGGTTGAGCCTGTTCCCCCACAACATGCAAAAGCACAGAACACCCACGAGTGAAGGCTACATGGCAGAAAACAGATGTTACTGACATGGCTAAACAGGGGCAGCACGTAGGTTTTAATCAGGCTCTGTAGGTCAGTTTCCACTGGCAACACTCGTCTACGTTGCTGCAGGCCATGGCTAGGCGTTCGGTCCAGTTGACTGAGTGGTCTCCTGGTCTGAACTTGATCCCCAAGATCTTAATTTTGTCATGGGCCACTGGGAAACAGTCGGGGAGAGGGAATTGCTTCCCCTCCTTCCCGCACCAGAAAACTCCGCTCTTGTCCCTGTTGGTACGGGAGGACGTGGTGGCAAAATAGCGTCTCAGCATCTCATCCACTGTGAATGTTTCCTGTGTGTCGGACACAATCACAGAGATGACATCAGCATATGCTACTATCCGTAAGGGCCTTTCCGGGGTTCGGGCCACTTCAACTCTTCGTATGAAGGGATCTATGGTGAAGACGTACAGGGGGGGGCTGAGGGGACAGCCCTGCCTCACCTTGGCTCGGATCCTAAACGGTTTGCCTCTCCAGCCGTTCACAAGAGCGAAGCTTTCAGCCCCTCTATACAAGGTAATGATGGAATTAATGAATTTCCCTGGCAAGCCGTACCTGTGCAAGACTGACCACAGATAGTAATGGTCCACCCGATCAAACGCCTTCGACTGATCAACCGCTAGGATGTACTTGTCCCCATCCTCTACCCTGCACCGCTCGATAGCTTCCCTGACCTCGCAGACGGCATCGAAGACAGTTCTGCCCTTCACGGTACGGTATTGAGAAGTGGACAAGATCTCGCTAGCAATCCCCTGCAATCGTTTGAAAAGAATCTTCGCCAACACCTTCCTGTCGACATTAAGGAGCGATATTGGTCACCAGTTCCCCATTTCGGCCATGTCGACGACTCGGGGCTTGGTCAACATAATCACCACCGAGGTTCTCATCGAAAGAGGGAGTATTCCCTTCTTCCAGGCTTTTGTTAAACACTTCGGTGAGACCAGGGGCCAGGAGACTGCAGAAGGCCAGAATTCCGCCGTAAGACCGTCGGGGCCTGGTGATTTGTTTGGTCTGCTTTAGAATGGTCTCCGTGACCACCTCTACGGTGATCGGGCTGACCAACTCATCCAGCTTTCTGTGATCAATCTCAGGAAGGGAGAGACCCTGCAGGAAGTCGTCCGCCTGATGCCGGCAGGGTCTCCTCTGTCTGAGGAGTTCCAGATAGTACTCGCGTAAGACCTTCTGTATCCCTTGCGGAGTTTCCTCCAGGACACAGAGGGTGTTCCGCAGACAGGCAATGGCCTTAGTAGACTCCATCCTTTTGCAACTAAGAAGCCCCATGATCCCTTTCCTTGAGCAAGGAGGCACACCACTCGGATTTCGTCGTGCAGAACTCTGCAACTGTAACCAGGTCGTGGAAGAAGTTCTCGAAAGCCTGCTGAACCCAGCCTTCTGTCAGGATATCTGAATTGAGTCGCCAAATCCCTTTCCCTCTTAGCGGAACCTGTAAGACATTTAACAAACAGGTAAGAATAAAGTGATTGGAGAACTCGACTGGTTTCAGCATGAGTGCCGTCACCGGGAGAGACTCCTTAACATAAATCCTGTCTATCCTACATCTACCTCGCTGATACGTGTACCCCATGAGGTCTGGGTTGTGCCAAATATGCACATCTACCAGACCTGCCTGCCTATCTATAAGGCTCTATCTCGTTAAACAGGCACTTCCTCTTCCACTTGGTCTGGGGGGCATAGATGTTAATCAGATGGAGAGGCTGCCTGCCTACTGACACATCTAGAACTACGCACCTACCCTTCGATATCTCAATCACCCTGTTGATCGTAATGTCCACGTCCTGGAACAGGATGGCAACTCCCCCATAGCCCTTCGTGGCTAGTGAAAAGGAGTGCCCCCATCTCCATTCCCGTTTAGCGGTGTGAAGGGCCCCCAGGGTGTCCAGGAATGTTTCCTGGACAAAGATGACATGATACCTGTCCGTGTGCCGGTTCTTGTAGGCTACATACCAAGCCTTGCACATCTTACTAGCCACGTTATGAGTGGCAAATGACAATATGGGAAGACTTGCCATCATGGGTGATGAGAGTGAGGAGACTTTCCCTTTTTCCTTACGTTATCACCGTCCAAGTCAGAGGGGTACCTCTTCGCGGAGAGCCCCGTGGGCAAAGCATCATCCTCCGGAATCGGCATCTCTACCAACTCGCTGTCCTCCACCTCTGCCAGTTGTCCATGAGCTGCCCTGGCCCTCTCCTCCTCCTCTACCTCCATGCGGGTGCCTCAGTCCATCAGGGAGGATCTTACGCGACCTCTCCAAGTTGCCTCCTGAGTAGAGGTCTCCTTCCTCCGACAGACTGTAGTCCACCCCGACCCATCCCGCATGGTTGCAGCTCGGGGTCCTGATGATGGCTTGGCGACCTTGCCTGTGGAAGGAGTACAGACAGGGTTTAGTATGCTTAGTGGAACGGAAGGTAACGGGGTGATAATGTTATGTACGGAGTTGGTGCTGGAGGGGGTACCTGGGGCGTCGGGCAGAGCATTTTTGTCCTGAGCGCCCCGCACAACTGGCCGTTCTTCCTGTGAGGTCACCTTGCCTTTCCCAGATACTTTCCAAGTTGTGCTGGGCTTCGAGACACGCTCTGTAGGAATGTCCCAACACCCCGCACAGGTTGCAGCGGATGGTAGTGCACTCCTCTTGGAGTGTCCTACAACATCGCATAGGGTGCACTTGATGACGTCGCACCCTATGCTATGATCCCAGGGTGAGCCACATTTGTGGCACACCCTGGGCTGACTGGGATAGAAACATGAAACCCGGTCAGACCCGATTAAAAAAAAAAATTTTTTTTTGCTTTGTATCCTTTATACGGTGTGCCTCTCCCATGTGTTCTGTTTGTCTCAGCACTGAGACATACCTTTAGACTGCAGACTGTGTTTGGATGTCATGTTTGGTTTGTTTCGTATCTTTGTCAGCAGGGATTAGCGTTAGGACCCATCGTCATTGGAGTTCTTTGGCGTAGTGGTGGGCTAAGCATACTATGGCCATAAGATGTGACGGAATCTCCAATAGTTATCAAACAGTCCTAGGCTAGTTCCTGTATTTGTTTGTCAGTCTGTCCTGTATCCCCGGCAGCGGGGTGTCCTGTCCTGTGCCCTGTTGTGCCCTGTGTTATGTATATCTTGCCTGGTTATGTTTCGTGCCTGGTCTCCCTGTCCCTTGCTTGTTATGTGTCTGCTATTTTTCTCTGCTTAGTTTCCATACTCCCAGCCTGCAGCATTCCGCACATGAGTCCTGTGTGATGTCTCATACCTGTTCCAGGGTGCCTGCAGGATTTATCTTTGTTCTGGACTACATCCACTGCTATATCAGGGCTCTGGTGTTTGGCTGCACAACCCTAGATACTCAATACCCAGGTGAGTGCGGTCACCCTGCAACCAGGCCCTGTCCAACTCCACTACTGCACCGTAACTCCTGCACACAATCTTTGGGCGCGCTGAGTCCTTTCAGTCATCCATATGGACCCGGTTTCGTGACAGCATCAAAAGGATGTTAACCGTCCAGCCACCGTTCCAGATCCCGTCCTCACAGAGTCTTGACCGGTGTGGTCAAGATCTCCCCATATCTGGGGGCCCACATCAAAATGTCCGCGACAGGTATCGATTCATTCCGCACCATGAAGTTCACTTTACGGACTTCCTGGTGCGAAATGGCCTGGACATTGAATTGGGCCTGTAGGCTGCCCTCGGACTTTGGCACCCCCTCCCAAAGGGTCCAGAATTTCTCCAGACCCCTCGGGGTAAAGAAACTCACGTCTAATTCAGGGGTGCCGCTAACATGTATGATGGCGAAAAAGTCAGAGGCTACAAAGCCCAGGTCCTTAAGGGCCCCTACCACGGTCCCCTCCCCCACATGAAGCAAGCAGACCACGTTCCTTCTCATGGGTTGCCCCGCTGGGAGTGCCGTAGCCCGCTCGCCGTGCGTTGATGTTTGCACTCTGGGGGGGGGATTCACTGCCCAAGCATTACCAGTGGGCATAACTGGGGCCACCATTGGAGTGGGCATGTGCTGTAGGAGACCCCGTACCTCCTTCAAACAGATGATAACCGTCCAGCCACCGTTCCAGATCCCGTCGTCACAGAGAGTCTTGACCACAGGGTGGTCAAGATCTCCCCGTATCTGCGGGCCCACACCAAAATGTCCGCGACGGGTATCGACTCATTCTGTACCATGTTCACTTTACGGACTTCCTGGCGCGAAATGGCCTGGACATTGAATCGGGCCCATAGGCTGCCATCAGTTTTGCGAGAACCGGGGTGACCTGCCAGTGGAGTATTGTGACCCCAGTGGAGAACAGCGGAACGGAAACGCCGTGGCACATATAGGCGTCCAGGAGGTGGACGTTGGGAGGCAGTGATGTGTGCTTGCTGTATGCAGATTTTGCACATCAGGGTGAATGATAATGTAGAAACGACATGTGTTTGTCGTTCACATCTCGCTGACTGACAAATTGACGAGAGAGGGCATCTGCTTTGTTGTTTTTCGAACCGGGTTGATAGGTAATGAGATAGTTGAAGCAGGTGAAGAACAATGCCCATCTGGCTTGTCGAGGGTTTAGACGTCGTGCCGCCTCAATGTATTGCAGGTTTTTGTGGTCGGTCATGACCAGGACGGGCAGTTTGGTTCCCTCAAGGAGATGGTGCCATTCCTCGAAGGAGAGTTTGATAGCCAGTAATTCCCTGTTGCTGACGTCATAGTTGCGCTCCGCCGACGAGAAACCCATCGAGAAGAAAGCACAGGGGAGACTCTTGGAGGGTTGTCGGATTGCGTTGTGACAGAACTGCGCCTGCTCCGTTCTCCGACGCATCCACCTCAAACATGTACTGCAACGCAGGGTCTGGTTGGTGTAGGATAGGTGCCGAAACAAAGGCTCGTTTTAGCCTCGCGAACGCTTTGATAGCTTCCGCTGACCAGATCTGAGGATTAGCCTCCTTCTTGAAGGCTATGATGGGAGCTGCAATGGAGGCGTAATCACGGATAAAGCGCCAGTAATAGTTTGCGAACCCCAGGAATCTTTGCACTGGTATAGGCCAGTTGGTGATCACTTTAACTTGTTGGGCTCCATCGCAATGTTTGCGATGGGTCTCGAGGCCTGGTGAAAACACAAGGATGTCGTCCAGATAAACGACGTGGGAGAGTAGCATGTCCCGAAAGACATCGTTGACGAAGGCTTGGAAAACAGCAGGCACGTTGCAGAAGCCAAAGGGCATCACCCTATATTCATAATGACAGAACCTTGTGTTGAACGCTGTTCTCCATTCGTCATTTTCGATACAAATTAAGTTATAAGCACTGTGGCCCCTTTTAACCAGTCGTAGATCTCAGTGATCAATAGGAGAGGGTATCTATTCTACACGGTGATACGATTGAGGCCTCTGTAATCGATACAGGGTCGCAGAGACCCCCCCCCGCGAATGGTGTCATCACGATGGCAACAGTGCTAACCACAATACATGCTCTGCCTGTGCTACCTCCGCGGCACCACACGGGCAGATGCGATAATGATTGAGCACCGCGAGCATGTCGCGGCGGTGTGGTGATCAAACTTGTCACTGGGAGGTGGGCGTGCTCCTTCGCCGCGCACGCCCCTCCGTGTACATGCCAAGCGCACAACAGTGCACAGAGAGGACGCGCGAGCGGTACCTCGAGGGAGCCGCCCACCAGAGACGGGACTTCGCGGGATGCCGGCTGAGCAGGTAAGCGTAACACGCTGAGAATGAACCCTGTATCACGCAGCAAAAACACCACGCATATGCAACGGAAAACACATGATACGGTCGCGCAAAATATTCCCAACGCACAGCACAAGGTACGAGGTTAAGAATGCGGCAATCGCAGGCTGCCTTCCACCGGCGGCCGTCTAACGCGGTTAGAGCCCGTTCGGGATCCTACTCCGTGGTACGGTTGGAATTTAAGTATGTCAGTGGAACTGGAGATCAAAGTTGTTTGGTTTTTTTGTGTATGTGTGTGGCTAAGTTCACGGTGCCCTGTTGTGGTGGGGACAGGGGAAGAGGTTTTAGGCTTACTTTAGCTCCACAGTCTGCAGCAGAGTGAGCAGTGAAGAGGTTAAAAGCTGGACTGCCCTGATTGCAAACAGCTAACGGAAGATTCTGCCAGGATACTCCCGTGAGCATGGGTTTCAAGCAGGCCTCTGTTCCTAGGCCTCTCACTCTCCTCCCAGCTGGCGTCCTTCTCCTCTGGCATCCAACCCCTAACTCCTCTCCCCAGAACTCCCAACGGCCATTTTTTCACCTTATGCCATGTGCTTTCTAGTTTGCCATCTGCTGGCCACTCCATGAGAAGTGCAGGCGAGGGGGTTCCGCCGGCGTATCCATATCCTGCTGCTGCTGGAGATGCGGGCTCCGCTTACTGCGTGTGGGGACGCTCCAGATGAGGTTTTGCCGGGTCTCTCTCTCCTGCTGCTGGCGGTGTGAACAGCCAGAGTGGGCCTGCAACAAAAGAATTAAAAAGAAATAAGTAGACAGGCAAGTAAGTAAGCGAGACGGCGAGCAAATGAATAAAGGAAATCCAGGCCCGAGTCGACATGCCTCGCTGGCAGAGTTGCTCTGACGCCCCATTCACTAGCTCTTGGCCACACACGCACCACCACCTCCAGACACATGGCGGCCTTAAGCCCCTGACCCCCACTGCTGTGCCGGGCCAAGTTGCGCCCCCCAGGCCAATTTGTGACCCCTGGGAGGCCCCCCTCCCCGCGTTTCCCAGACAAAAGCTTGGCTCAAAGGATGACTTTCAATAGATTGCAGCGAGGTAGCTGCTCTGCTACGCACAAAACCCTGACCCAGAATCAGGTCGTCTATGAATGATTTAGCCCCACGAACGTGCGGTGAGCTACGGGAGAGAGGCGGCCCCATTCTGTCCGCGCTCCAGTCCAGAGGCAAGCGGCTCTGCCCACCGGCCTTGCGGCTGGCTATCCAGGGCCAACAGAGGCTCTGAGGCGCTGCGGTATCGTCACGTTTAGGGGGGAATCTGATTTAGAGGCGTTCAGTCATAATCCCACAGAGGGTAGCTTCGCCCCATTGGCTCCTCAGCCAAGCACATACACCAAATGTCTGAACCTGTGGTTCCTCTCGTACTGAGCAGGATTACTATTGCGACAACACATGATCAGTAGGGTAAAACTGACCTGTCGCACGACGTTCTAAACCCAACTCACGTTGTCTTTTCTGACACCTGCTTAAAACCCAAAAAGTCAGAAACATTGTGAGGCCCTGCTTTCACAGTCTGTATTCATACTGAAAATCAAGATCAAGCAAGCTTTTGCCCCTTTTGCTCCACGGGAGGTTTCTGTCCTCCCTGAGCTCACCTGTGTTACGGTTTGACAGGTGTACCGCCCCAGTCAAACTGCCCACCTGCCACTGTTCTCGGAGCGGCAAGCGCCGGGTGCTTGGAGCCAGAAGCAAGAGCCCCTCAGGGCTCGCCTCACCGGGTAAGTGAAAAACGATAAGAGTAGTGGTATTTCACTGGCGGAAGCCCACTTATCCTACACCTCTCATGTTTCTTCACAGTTGCAGACTAGAGTCAAGCTCAACAGGGTCTTCTTTCCCCTCTGATTCCACCAAGCCCGTTTCCTTGGCTGTGGTTTCGCTAGATAGTAGGTAGGGCCAGTGGGAATCTCGTTCATCCCCACTCGGCGGCGAGGGGTTTCCAAACCTTCAAAACCTTGGAGCCACCACAGGTGGAGATCTTGGAAAGTGTCTTGCGGTTCCGGCGGCGTCCGGTGAGCTCTTGCTGGCCCTTGAAAATCTTTGTGCCAAAAAAGAGTTATGAAAACCAGTGTGGAATAGGGTATATAGAGAAGGAATAAGCAATATACTGCCCTTTGCTTTGATGACCGGATACCCAGCTGCAGCCCGTAAAAAACACTCTCTGGGTGTTTGAAATATGCAAAAGAGACCACTAGGGGGCGCTCGTGTATACCGGTTGAAAAAATAAAACAGAAACAACTAATAGTGTAATAGTATGTACAGACAATCACGCTGTATATCTATTGTATGCACTCACAATGTATACCCGTAAAATCAGGCCTCATGTGCGTCAAATCCTCCAGGTGGATGTGTGACAAATATATGAAAGGAAGCAGAAAACAGATAGAGACCACAATAGTGTGATATCAAACAACTGCTGGAACACGCAAATGTAGATGTGCACTTACACTTAGTGTAGAGTTATAATGCCCTTCAGATTCAGGTGCTTCTCCTTGGCTTTCCTCCAAAGTCCCAGGATACTTTCCAATTTTCCACTGGTGTAGAAATACACCCTGTGGATGGATAGAACTGAATCCAAGATGTAGTGAAGTAAAATATATACTATTTATTTAAGGCTGTATGCCAAAGTAAAAGACTAATAACATAAATCCACCAAGGGATATAAAAAACATGATAAAAAGAGCTCTTCAAATAGTCCTCAACGCGTTTCGCCAATCTCGTGGCTTCATCAGGAGTGTCTTCTGAGTCGATACACGGTTCTTTTAAATCATGGGGGACGCCATCTTTGTTTGCCGGCGTCTGACGTCAACACGTTCAGTGTCATCATCTCGTCTGTCAATCCCTCCCACAGCAGGACTCCGAGGTAGGTAAAAAACAGATGTTATAAGAAGAACAACAAGACCTCCAAAAAACGAGATCGTACAAGAATATAACTAGCCTGCCTGGTGTATAGATCCAATGGCCATCAGTAGATCTTATCGGTACGTATGTGCTCTGGGGTGGATAAAAAAACAAGCAATCCCGTTTATGTACACAACCGGCCTGTCTATGAATAAAACGGCTGTAAAGAAAGCCGATAGTGATTCACATCGAATAGATACGGGGTCAATGTGCTATACCGGATAGGTGCTAGTGAAAACATTTTATTTAATATAACCGAGCATGGGTAATCCTGCTTTCTTATTCTTTTCATAGGGGACCAACAGAAGGTACGAATGAAGGGGACCCCAACCATAGGGAACTATAAAAAAATATAAAAATATGTTGTATATTAAATAATATTAAAGTTGTATCTTGTATAGACTCAATGAAATAGAGAGAGAGAGAGAGATGGGTATATATAGGGAGGAAGTTATAAACATATATTGCCCGTCTGGACCATATTCTGATATTCATGTTTTGAATTTTCTTTTTACATATATGTCAAGATGTCCAGCTCCATGTTTAGACCACCTTTTTTAAACGTTCTTAATTTAAAAATCCATTCGGTTTCGCGTTTGGATAAATTATCTACTGTGCTGCCACCTCTCCAGTTGGGGGGAACCCAATCAATACCTATAATTTGTAGGGATTCTATGGAAAATTTTGGGCACTTGTTGCAGTGTCTGGGAACACTATGTTTAACACTATTATTTCTTATATTTCCAAGGTGTTCTAATATCCTCTCTTTCATGGGTCTTATGGTCCTGGCCACATATTGTAGGCCACACCCATACTCCAATAGGTAAACCATATTTTTCGTTAGACAATTTATAAAGTGTTTAATAGTACCGTATATTCCGGCGTATAAGACGACTGGGCGTATAAGACGACCCCCAACTTTTACAGTCCAAATATAGAGTTTGGACTATACTCGCCGTATAAGACTACCCCTCTACCCAGCGTACAACAACCAGCCAGTCACGGCAAGCAATGTACCTTACCGGTGATTTGCTGGTTGTTATACAGACATATACATACATACACTCCCCTTACACACACACACACACACACACACATATAATATATATATATGT
>VKOC01024401.1:0-13540 GCA_009364415.1 Spea multiplicata | reverse complement strand
ATATACACACACACCAGTGTGTATATATATATATACACACCAGTTCTCCCCCCTTTCTCCCCATTTCTTACCTTATCTTCTGTCTTCTATCCAGTTGTGGGAGCCCGAGGTCTGGCAATTCAGACCTCGGCTTCCCTGCTCTCTAATCACTACGCGCCGGCTATTGATGCCGAGCGCCGGGACATGACGTCATCCCTGCGCTCGGCATCAATAGCCGGCGCGTAGTGATTAGAGAGCCGGGAAGCCGAGGTCTGAAGTGCCAGACCTCGGCTTCCCTGCTCCCTCATCACTACGTGCCGGCAATTGATGCCGGGCGCCGGGACATGACGGCATCCCTGCGCTCGGCATCAATAGCCGGCGCGTAGTGATTAGAGAGATTGGTGGCTTCGTGGGAACCTCCGGCTTGGTAAGTACCCGGCGTATAAGACGACCCCCCACTTTTAAGAAGATTTTTTGGATTTAAAAAGTCGTCTTATACGCCGGAATATACGGTATGTAAGGCACGGTAATGTACCTGTTAGTTTGTGTTAGAAGAGGAGCCCGATATGCGGCGGTAATGAGGAGGTCTGAGGTTAAACAGGTAGGCAGAAAACAAAAGGCAGGGTCAAGAGGCTATCCGGGTAACATCACGGAATATCTTAATTCATTTGCCAGAGCTGTTAATGCATATGATAGCTGAGTGGTATCCTTAAATTTTTGTGTGGTCCCCATTGCAACTACAATGGCCCTCGGCTCCCTGGCTTTTTGAAGATGTATTCAGTCTGCGTCTACATGATGTACTCACAGCTCAGAGGGTGTGCGGCATCTAACAAGACCCCCATATGCATGTGAAGAAAGGGCTACTAATTTTCACTTCTGCAAGGTTCTCTTTCCGCCTCTATTATACCGAATTCTTGAAATATCTCCCTCCCCAATAAAAAGCATATTCTTTCCGCATATGAAATGTGAAACATATGAAACAGGGAATTTTGTACAAATTCCTGGGTATTCATTTATTTGTGAACAATATATTCTCAGATCAAGTTTGTATTCATGGTGAAGAAACAAATGGAGACCTTGATGAGTGAAGATCAGTCAACATATCAGTGTCTCCACCATCCAAAGTATATGCTGGGATCATGAAGTGGTTTACTATGCAAAGATTCTAGAGCCAAATTGCCAATACCAATTTGCACCTAGGGTTCCTGGGTTGTGAAACCAACACTAACCATTATAGAGAAAAATATTCTGGTGCCGAGTGAGCGCCTACAACTACTTATCTTATAATGAACCTCCAAAACAGTCCCTAGAGTCATTCTTCCATCACTGCCATAGCTTTCTTACTCGTCTGCCGTTTCTTACACTTCAATGACCTAACTCATTGCTAAACGTAACTAAACCAAAAGATTTCATTCCATGTGTGAAAAAGCAGAAGATGTTCCAGCTGTTGACAGCAAGAACTTGGTGACCTTGTGTGTCTTAACGCAAATGCCAGTGGCCACCATTATTAAATAAAGAACACAATGTTCTGGGAGGCTTGACTCAAAGAGACTAAGTGAACCCAGTCAACACAAAATTACTTCTTTGGATTGACGGCATGTAGTAAAATTAATATGCAGAACACCTATGCACGCATTTCACATTCTAATTAGTGTTAGTTATTAATAGTAATTAATATTAGTAAATTGATTCTTATTTATTAAACCCTTGAACTTACTATATGATGTGGCTCATTTACTTTATATAAGATACATTATTATAGCTTTATAAGTTTAAGGAATATTCAGTATCTTCATGGCGCAATATTCATTTAATGATACAAAATTTGCGCCTTTTAGTAACTTTTCTTTTTGGTTGCTGAAATATATATTTTTTATTATTTATACTTCTCTAAATATGTGATTGCCCATGCGTGAAATCCGTGCATACTTGTGTACAAATTAAATAGCAAATAAACACAGTGTTTCTGACAATAATATAGTAGGCACCTTGCATTTAATAATAATTATAACAATAATCACTATAATAATAATAATAATATTTATATAGGGCCAACAATTCATGAACTTGCCCTTTAAGCTATTAGAAGGAAATATAATTAGTCATTTTCAAAGTGTTCATTTGGTTAGACAATCAAACCATAACATAACAATGACATCACTATTTAATACATTGATTTAATACATGCAGCTAAGGACTTCACCCTTTTTTAGGTCACTCAGTAAAATATATTTTAGACCATAATAATAGCTTCGGATTGCTTCATACCCAGATAAACTATAGTGTATGTATGATATCTTTCAAATTCTATTGGAATAAAATATTAATTTTGACAGGATGCAAAGGGAAAATCAAGAAAAGAAAATGGTTTCGAGAATATCCAAATAATCCCAGGTCATTAACAAAGATAGGTATATAATATTTATTTTACTTAAACCAATTTGTTTTGCATTGTACCGTTAAAGAAGAAATGTAACTTGCCTTGACTGGAAGGATTAGAAATACATGCTATGGGTTTTCTTATAATCTCTTTTTGTCTGGTTCTTGGTTCTGTTAGATTGATATTACAATTTCTTTTTAAATAAATAATCAGCTTTAAATTCAGCAAATAAAATCATTAAGCATTATGGAGTAATTATTAAACCTTTTCTTTCTTTTATACTTGTGAAAAAAATGAAGGCTACTAGGCTAAAGGGTGCATGTATAAAATGGATCTTAATAATAATAATAATAATAAATTATTATTATTTTATTTATATAGCACCAGTTTCTGCAGCAGTTTATACAGTCCATATGTTCAAAGAGCCTGACGATCTACATGGAACAAAGGGTATTTATGAGGGAGAGGTAGTTGCAGATAAGATTAAGATAAGGAATTTATGTCCCCCATTAAAAATGCGGTGAGAGGGGGTGACGTTAAGAAAGAACTCTTTGGAGAGGCACAGATCCAAGATGCAATACATCCTCCAACCACTTGGGACTGCTGGTGCGCAGAAGTATATACCGTACTTACTCTTTCATCCAACCAACCACAAGAGTCCAATCATCTGCTGTTGGGTATGGATGGCATTTTTATTTTTTTCCAGAAAAAAATATATTTTTCTTGATGGCCTTTTGCCTTGGGCATTACAGGTCCTAGAATTATTCCTAGTTTTCCAACCTGATTTGCACCCTTTGAGCACCAAGCAGGTGATTATCACTGTCCACCCTCCTGGTAACCAAGGGGTGCTTGGATGGACTTGATCTCCCCTGTCTTGATGACTAAGAATCACACGTAACCCTTTTATTTTTTGTAATTTAATTATTTTTCCTTGCTTCCTTACTAATTTTTACAAAATGATTTTACAAAATATTAGTCTACAAATGAACTCTGATATGATATAATAATTTCACTCAGTATGTATTGACCTATTTTCCTGTAGCAAGGTTTCTAACGCAAGTCACTCAATAAAGGTATCTTTTTTTTTTTTTTTTTTTTTTTTTTACCAGAATTGCTTATTTTCTTTCGAAGGCTGCAATGGTTAAAGTTATATATCTTTTTTAATCATATATATCGGGCTAATTTGTGTTTTTTGAAATATAACATTGAACTAAAAATCCCCTGCTTTTTTATCAGTACTGTTTCTCCCTGAACATGGCTTCTAAAAGATTTGAGACAATTCTTCTTTCAATGCTCTGTTCCACTTATACGTTGCTCCCATCAACCCCGTTCAACGTCCTTTTTGAACTTATCCTAACAAAATCTTAGGCAAAGAACAAAATTACACAGAAGATTTAATGCTCTAGAAAGAAATGAACGTTAATCAGATGTGGCAGGTTTATCCAGATAGTCACTGCGTAGAAAAAGCAACACCCATGTCATTCATCATATAAGAAAAGTACTATGCAAAGGTTCATTGACTTAAAGATCAGGACACCCACAATCCTCGTAGCATTGAGTCGTAGAAAGGATATAGCGTGGTATAAAAACCAAATCACATGAGTGATCTCCTACACGCTATACATTCAGCGGCAGATAAGGAGGTACGTAGCCTTTCCTGAATCACTGATATAAGAGTAAAACAGTTTTAAGTGGAATAGATATAAATGGCCCCAAAAAATAATAATAAACATTGGAAACTCCAGAGTAATTATTTATTCTAAAAATAAATCTCGATTGGATTTTGTATTGACTTTAATTAACTTTGTGAAAATCAATTTTGGAAAAACTTCCCCCACCCCCCCAGCAAAAGAAAATGCTTCCGAATAAGGCTGACTAATCTGTCTAGTTTTCGGCGTTTTGTTTTAGGTAAATGGCTATTTACTAAAATAGCAACATGATGTTCCTTTACAGAATATTATAGATGTGACTTCATGTTAATTTCCATGCTTTTGTTTTTTTTTCCATAAGCATCCTTAAAATAATAAATATTTATATCATCTTATATATATAAAACATTTTTTTAATGTAACGCCATCATATTTCATAGTGCTGTACAATGGGTAGACATATATATATGTTATCTTTTCATTGTTTTATTTTTAGTCAGTATGTAGTACCCTGGAATATATTCATGAATTTGAAAACCCTGCTTTTTGTGTTGTGTATATCATATTTTTTCTTTTTTTTTTTTTAATAAAAAACAGGACCTTTTGTATCATGCTGGTATTTTAGTATGCTAGTATGTTACGTTATTTGTAATAAGCTAAATATGTATAACATTGAGAAGCAAGCTAACTGATCTTAATGTGCTTTGGAAAACTTCACACAAAAATAATTGAGAATTGTTTCATCATACACTGTACTTAAAGTTAAAGTCACGTCTTTGCACCATTGTATCAACTAGCAAAAAACATTTAATTCCCATAAAATAAATATTTCCTCTTTGAGCAGTGCTGTATACAGTAACATAACCCCCCCAGTGCTGTATACAGTTAAGCTATAGACCCCCCATGTGCGCCTGTATACAGTAGATATCACTCCCCAGTCCGTCTGTATACAGTAATATCACCCCCCAGCCGCTGTAATACAGTAATATAGACCCCCAGTTCGCGTATACAGTAATATAACCCCAGCCCTGCGTAGTACGTTGTTCAATATAGACCCCCAGCGCTGTATTACAGCTAATATAACCCCCAGCGCGTGTATACAGTAATATAACCCCCCAGCGCTGTTACCCAGTAAATATAACCCCGCCGCCCTGTATACAGTAACATAACCCCCCAGCACTGCATACGCAGTAATATAACCCCCCAGCGCTGTATACAGTAATATAACCCCCAGCATTTTGTTCCATAAAACTCCCTTTATCTGCAGACCCGGAGCCGCCATTGCTGTCAGACGTGATATTTTGGGTGATTTTCCCAGCTCAAACACCACACTGATCTGATGCTTTATGTCAATGCTAATGAAGTCCATTAAGCCATAAACTTTCATTAGTCAGAATAACTGGCTAGGAGATTAAGACTGAGACATTCTATTGTTTACCGCAGGTGATATGATAAGAAGTAAATGTGCTTGTCTAGTGACTAAAAACACTATATTATAAAGAAAACTTTTATTGTTTTATGTCTTAAGCTCTACATGCAACTCCATCCACAGAGATGCGTGCAACTGCTATACCTCTCTCCTCCACTAGAGGACTTTGTTGGGATGAAAAGTTATTATATAGCATTGCACAATAAGAAGTGTATTAAAAGATCTTGTATAAATAAGAGTGGCTTGTTATGCATTTAGAAAAATAGTATTAAAAACCAAACTTTTTTGGTCGAATTTTCAAAAGTTTGACTCCGTAATTTCATTATTGGCTTTTTTTTATCTAAAAATATTTTCAAGTAATAGGGGTTGGGGAGATTTTATTCCGCGGGACCCGAAACATGGATTCCAATCCTGCTTTTCGCTGCCACTAAGTTTCTACACAAAAAGTGTTGTGCATGACAATATAATGCAGGAGACCTTTTAGAATGGATAACACAAAAAACTTTTTAGCCTTGCGTAAAACCAGATCGTTTTCAATAATGTATTCCTCTCAATTACTCCTACCAATTTCTACGAATTTACGTATAACAAAAAAATCCATCCTCCACTTTTATGGACAAAAAATATATTAAACAGTAAAAAAAAAATAATCAATACACTATAATTAATATGAAAAATATAATTCAATGATGATAATTACAATAATAATATCTCATAGAAACAGACTCTGCTGGCAGATCGGCCCCATTCGGCCCCCGTCTAGTCTGCCCGTTTCTCCTGCTGTAAAGACTCAAACCTTAATCAGTCGTTGGTCTCGTCTTAGATTCCGTCACTGTAGTAGCCTCTACCACTTCTACTGGGAGGCTGTACCATTTATCTACAGCCCTCTCAGTAATGTTTAAGCCATTGATAGCATCTCCTTAACAAAAAAAATGTTATGTGACTTAACTTAGAAACCAGGTTATTGTTGTTTTGTTATTCTTATACGTTTATTTTAGGTTTTTATTTCACTTTATTTTATTTAGTAAAGGACGCAAGTTAAGTTTTATGCATTATTAGTAGAGTTTTACGTTCTTTTTTTTCAGTCCTGAAATCCTCTGTGTGCGCAGGGATAAACTTGTACGATGTGTAGTTGGCATACGTCCAATCATTTTTAATCTGGATCTCTACCTAGTTCCAAATTTCACCATTTGCATTCATGCTTTCAACCAGAACAAGGTTAATCAGCGGCTTTAATCGTAAAGGTCAGAGTCTTAAAGTTCAATATTATGTTTGGAAATGAAAAAGTCATCACCAGGCCATGGTTCATAAACAATTTTTTTTTATCACCATGGCAACCAATGAAATGCTCCAACGGAATATTCTTGCTGAACATTCTATTAGCTGCAATTGGAATGTTCTTGCTGATTGGAATATTCCATTAGCTGCTAGTTTAGAACTTTCCCCCGGAATCATTTTTTTTTTAATATGTAGAATTCCGATTGCTTCAATTTCAACCGCCGGGAATAAGGGATAAGAAGATGAAACCGCAGAATACATTGGAAATGTATTTGCCCCTCTCTAGATTAGAATTATCAGATGATAATGATATTGAAGACAAAATCCTTTCTTTGTTATGTTTTATCAGTTTTGGTTTAAAAAATGAGGTTTCGCCTTCAAATAAAGATATTTTTAACACAATGTAGCACACCTGGCGCAAAAGTCCACTGTGGGCCGAAAGAAGGAAAAAAAAGCCTCATTAACCCAAAATCCCAATAAAACACCCTCATTAAATTATTTGAAATGTAAAATATATATCCACAGCTTTATTCCAAAATAAAATGATTATAATAAGCCATGGTTATATAAACCAATCACTATTATAATATTAACAGTCACCCCACAATAATCAGTGACAATCACGGCCCCTTGAAGCATCCCCTTATTGTTCATAAAGATCGTCTTCTCTATGTTGGAGTTTCGCCTTCTCTGGGATTCATTGATCCATTAAATGTCTTCAAAATCTTGTCCTATTAATATTTTAAAAATAACTCACCTTGGCATCATTTGTACCCGACGGGTTTCTATATAACGTAGATGTTAAAAAGTCCGTATTGTGTATTCACTAAAACCTTACCAACATTGAGTGTCTTGCGAGTAGATGTCCCTCGGCTGCAACTTGCACATTTTTCTGTATATACATGCATTGAAACAGTCTTTGGTGACTTTGCCCCAAAAATAAGTATGTGTGCGCGTGTGTTAGTTATGGTGGAGGGGAAGGCGCTGGGGGCCACTTAGGGTGCCATCTCTAGAGGATAATAAATTACAATATATTAGAAGTATAATACAATAATACATATTACCTTCATGGTCATAATCTGGGTATTATTCACTTTGTCGCCATTGATTTAAATACATACATGAACCTTAAACATCCGTGGTCTTTGCTTTTCCAGATATGAATTTGCTGACACCTGTGTTAATTTCCCTGACGATTTTACTCCCTCAAGGAGTAAATACCCTCAAGGTATTTCTAGTAAATATTAATATTGCGAATCCTCTTTCAATGTGAAAACACGAAGACTGTATGATACATGGGGAAACCGTAAAACGTCTGGGGCTAAACTGACCTTTTATGCATTGTTTACGCACACTACATCACACTATCCTACATATAAGCCCCATAACACGTACATACACTACACTATATTCACATTTATTTATATAGCACCAACAGATTCTGTAGCGCTGTTACAATAGACAGACAATTAACAATAACATGAAAGCAGACGAGATTCTATTCGACAATATGATTAACACACATTAAGACATACTGGTGGAGAGGGAGGAGAGGGACTCGCTCCATGCTTAGAATTGGAGAGAATATTATATATTATATCTATAATATGAACATTATTGATAGGGTACATCTGGTGGCTTGTTGGGTACTAAAAGAGATAGAGCTAAAGAGATAAAGAGAAAGGAATAGAGCGCCACCTAGTGCTAAAGTGGTTGCAGTGGAGGAGGAATAGGCGACGCATAACCCTTTTCAATTTAATATTAAGTTTAATGTTCAAAATTTGCAGTGTTGGATATTTACATTTTATAATATGTTTCTCTTCCGATCTTTTCCAGAATGTAACAGCAATTGAAAAGTTATCATGTGAACGAGAAGATGTCAAGGCTTTTATTGTTGACAGGCATAATGAGTTGCGGAAAAACGTTAAGCCTGCTCCGGGAAACATGCTGAAAATCGTAAATATCAATTAATTCTCCATAATAATGCTTGTAATTTTAACAGATTATTTTAAGACTTTTACTCACAAACTATCACAACCGCGGTACTGGCAGCGGATCCACGCTGCAGAAATTGGAAAGGCGCCTCCTAGTGGAGATGGAGAGCTCAGCAACAGAGCACAGAGGAGTATAGTGGACACAGGAACGTAGCAAAGCTCAGTATAATCAGGAACCAAAATAATAAATATAATAATAAATTCAGGGGTCAGGCAGAAGAGAAGTCGGGGTCAAAAGCAGAGGTCAGGGCACGCAGCAAACATCAAAAGGTCAAAAACTAGAGTCAGAACCAAAAATACCCAAACAGTAAAGGAACGCTAGTGATGGCTATAAGGCACTATCACAGGCAAAAGTGTAATGCCTATTGAGGGTTTAAATATCCCTCTAAAAATCTGGATCCTCCTTCCCACCTAATTAGGGGGAGGAGGAAAAAAGATAAATGCCGCTTTCGGGGTCAAAAGCAGAGGTCAGGGCACGCAGCAAACATCAAAAGGTCAAAAACTAGCCGGAGTCAGAACCAAAAATACCCAAACAGTAAAGGATGCACTCATGACGTCGAGACGCGCGCCCCGTCAGGATCCATTGATCTCTGCGGGGACACACGTCTACCAGCAGAATGGACCTGCCGACGGAAGGAGCAGGGGGCTGGACGCGCCGGCTGAGTCTCAGCAGCCCTACCCGCGGGATGACGGAGGAGGTAACACAAACCCACAAATGCTAGTGTATCTAGTTTACTAAAATAAGCTTTTTTTTTTCCTGAAATAAAATATGTTGGCCAATAGATGGAGAGAGTCGACTACAGCACAAGCCAGACCCCGAATGGCTTGCGTAAACCCAAACAAAGCCATCTCCTAAGACAAGTATTCTTGCTTGTGCCTTGTCAGAAGGGAAATGGGTAGTTTATGCAATTTTGCAATACAAAATGGCTGCCTAAAAAAAAATCTGCTTGAGATTTCAACTTGGAGCCTCTTTGACGCTCAGAACCCAAAGAAATGGGGAAACAGCCTAATAAACTCGAGGGGCATGTTACCTAAGCAGGCTGACCCACACTGTGTGATTTTTGAGACCCTCTCATGAACTTAAATGAGGGAGAGCTTTCCTTAGGCTGACTTCCTGGTATGTGCGTGTGTGGTTATAACCTTTTGCAGTTTATAAAAAAAAAAAAATTGTGTTTGTTCTGATTTTAATCTAAATATTCTCCTTTAAGGAATGGAATGACGAAGCTGCAAAACTTGCGGAAAGATGGGCCAAAAAATGCACCCACGGGCACAGTAAAGCACACGAGAGGGAAATTTCTAGTAAGTACTGGATGTTTTCATCTTTCTAAAAGACAATATATTCTATGTAAATATTGCTGTCCTAAAGGTCCACTGCTGGGCTCACCTGAGAGATTCAGGGCCAGATTCACCTCCCCGACGCCACTAGGAGCAAAGCCTAAAGTTCTTTCCACAGAAGTGCACACTATGAAACACAGAATTTCGTAAGCAGAAATACTTTGGGATGCCGTGGAGCAAGCTCAAGAAGGATGCCCAAAAAAAGTGGTAATGCTCAACAAGAAGTGGATCACAGAAGATGAATCTACTTTCACATCTCACTTCCTATGGTGTCCCTTAAAAGGTTACTTGAGCCTCATTGCCTTAAGAAGAATCAAGCCCAAGCCCAAGCCCAAGGATATTTATTGCATTTTGGACCGAACATCTGAGCTTTGACCAATTACTTGCATAAAGAATCCTATTGTATGTGGGTTCATGAATAGAACTGGGGGGGAAATGGTGGAAATTAGCACTCTCACTGCTTTGGCTGGCTCTAGTTGCCTGCGTACAGCTATTTTCTCCTGTGCATGGCCTGTCCTACCTGGTCTGATAGCTTGTCGTCCGTTTTGACTCCATTTTTTTTTAAAGCAAGCACTTTCTGTTTTTACAATATTTAAATGTATTTAAATAGCTGGTTTGGTGCACTCAACTTGCTGCGATGTTGTTGGGTACAGGGAGAGAGGTCTAGAATGTTTGAGTCTTGAGTAGGACCTCATTCACAGCCAGGAATACAACCCATCCGAGTTTCTCCAGGCATCGCCCCTGCTTGTTTTTGCAGTTTCCAACCAACCTTTGTACTAATCCCTTATTTGATCTTTTGTCAATTTTCTGTGAACCTTTTCTTACAGCTAGCAGATGTGGAGAGAACTTATACATGGCTAACCGACCACATTCTTGGAGGAAAGCAATCCAAGCCTGGTACGATGAGATTAAAGACTTTAAGCACGGTGAAGGACCAACCAGCCCTGATGCAGTAACTGGTCATTTTACTCAGGTAAATATATAATGATAGTTAAACTATAGATCAAATGTCTCCAACACAAACCTCGAGGCACATCAGCGGCTCAAGATTTAGGGATGACCCCCTTTATTTGGACAGCTGGCGGTGTTTGAAGACTGGTAGGAACTTTCATTGGATACTTTGCAACTCTTACATATATTACGCACCATAAATAAGCATATATATATATATATATATAGGAGTAAGATAATGTACTGTATATACATAGTGACACTTGTTAACCCCTTAATGACAAAGCCCGTACATGTACGGGCTCAAAATGCATTGTTTTCAATGGGTTTAGGAACTGCCCATTGTCCTTAAGGGGTTAATTGTACGTAGCTTCGCTAAGATATAGGGTTTAAGCCAAGTAATTTGTTTAACGGAACTTATTGATTTGTATGATTGATCTCTTGCATGTAAGATGAAGTTAATCTACCAAGTTCAGGGACCGAGAAAAAAAGTATTGTCAAATAAAAATAACCCCAAAAAAACCCAATATTTTTATTCTTATTTTCTGTTTTCAGTTGGTCTGGTATAAGACTCGTCATATCGGATGTGCGATACATTTCTGCGAGAAACAAACTCTACCGTATTATTTCGTCTGCCATTATTGCCCAGCGTAAGTAGTAGTAGTAGTTGTCATCTTAAACATAATTTTGTGTTTCTTACAGCACTTCTCAGACACAGAGTCAGATTGTCCATTTGGCACACCAGGCACATGCCTAGGGACCCTCAGTTTCTGGGAGCTTTAGAGGATAAGCTAGCCGAACACCAGGAATGGTTGCACTATATTTGGGAATTGAAGCGTCCGCGGCATCACCGAGCGCTACTCATGCTCTTGAAAGTGTGTTTGAGTGTTTCTCTGTCGCCGTTCCTTAACTGCTGCTCCACTATGTCAATTGCTCCGTTTGCTCCTCATACCCTACCTTCACCCTCAGCCAACATCCCAATCAAGCCATCTGAACGACCAACAACCTCTACAGCTCATCTTGAATCGACCAACTCAGCCACCAGCTAGATAGTAAGCTCCCAAGAGCAGGACCCTCTTCTCCTTTTGTACCAGTTTGTTAGTTTTTTTATTTATTTTACGGACTGTAACACCACTACAGAATCTGCTGGCGCTATATAAATTATGTAATTTCATGTGTGTGCCCTCCCAAAAAGCTATATGCCTAAATGCACTGGAGGGGCTCAGCCATACCCAAGTGGTATGTTTTTAGCAGCAGAGTTACCATGTAGGTAGCAAATTATTACATTTAGAAGTTAAGTGTCTAAATTGTGACAAAGAGCAAAAAAAATATTTTACTTATCTTTTTATGTACAATAGAATCAGGTTGTGCAGGTTATTCCTCGGTAGTAAAAATGAATACCATGTTGAAAAAACATTGTATTTATAAATATTCTATTGTCTATTTATATTCATAAATTTTGTTATATTCATATTCTTCTTTAAACTATTGTGACCTTCACTTTATTTTAGGGGGAACACAAAGAAAAATCTTAACACGCCATACGAGGCGTCAGACCCGTGTGCCGGGTGCACCCATGCTTGTGTCAACGGGTTGTGCAGTAAGTTTCGGAAGATTTAATGTATATTTTTAAGGTTATATTTATGTTTCTTATGAGGAGCCATACAAAGGCCGTGTCAGGTTTAGTTATTACTGCCTTGGAGGTATTTCAACAACGCAAATCCAACGAGTGTCACATGCAAGTGCCGCCCCTTCAAATTGCAAGACATCTACCTGTTTATCTGTTATAAGAACTGGTAAAGAAACGTTCCAATTCTCACTGCGAAAAAAAAAAAAAGTTTTAATAATATATATATTTTTAATTTTTATTTTTTTTTAGCAAATCCTTGCTTGCATAACGACGAATATGACAATTGTAACGAATTTCACGATTTATGCGAAGAGGAAGATGAAGACTTTTCTTTCATCAAAGAGGATTGCGCAGCTACATGCAATTGCGACGATGAGATTGTGTAACCAAAATAATTTTTTCAAAATGCAATGAACGAATATAATGGCTGAGAACAAATATATCAATTCAATTATAATTTGGTGTGCCTTTCTAATTTTTTTTTTTGAAACATACACAATTATTTGGGGGGGGTTTTTACGTTAAGTACAAATAATAAAAGGTTAATATAGCATTTTATTTTGAAAATGCCAAATACCTGCAAATTAATTATGAAAGAGAATTTGTTAAAAGTAACGGAGCTCTTCCACCTAGTCGAAGACATTAATTTCTCTCAATAGTGTGCTAAGGAAGTCAAACTTCTATTGTTTCAGGTTTCCCCCCCACACACACATAAAAACAGAAAATTCTAAGATAATTTTATGGCAACATGAGGAGGAAATGATTTCTGGGAAGGGTTGAGTCTCTACAATCGCACTTCAAACAAAGTTAACATTCAAACAAAGGCGATACTGGACTTGCTGGCAGGGGAGGCCAGGCTGTCATTATATAAGGTTGTTTGGGCCAAAATATTATATATATACATATATATATAAA
>VKOC01024400.1:0-13629 GCA_009364415.1 Spea multiplicata | reverse complement strand
TATGTGGATGTATTGTCTGAATGGGGGAGAGCATGAGTTGTCTGAATGAGGCAGAGCATGAGTTAATATGTGGATGAATTGTCTGAATGAGGGAGAGCATGAGTTAATATGTGGATGAATTGTCTACATGAAAGTGTGAATTAGTGAGTGACTGTTAAAGTGTTTGTGTGTATCATAGATGAATAATTGTGGAAGGGCAAAGATGGCACTAGCAGGATGTTTGAGCCTTGGGGACCAAGATGGCACAGGCAGGGTGTATATGGGACAAAGATGGCACATGTTTGGGGAAAAGTTGACTTGTGCTGGGTTGTTTGGGGACAAAGATGGCAAATACTATGTGTGTTATCTGGGTGCTGGCCAGGTTCTATGTGGGCAATGTGGATGCCAGGGCTGGCTTTGGGGTGTGCAACCTGTAATTTAGGGGGTTTTAAATATACCTTTAATGCCGTGTTTTTATGTGAATTCCAATTCATCTATACCAGCAAAGCTGGGTTTTTGTGTCATTCTGTAGATCCATGTTTCCATACATTATTATGTCATATTCAGTTGATTAATACCTACAATGCTGTTTCCATGTATTTATTTGATCTATACCTGCAACACTACATTTCATATATTATTATTGTATACCTGCAAATACAGGATTTGTATGTCTGATTCTGTTTATTTGATATATACCTTCAGTGCTGAGATCACAAGTAAATTTCAATTGATCTATATATGCAAAGCTGGGTTTGTGTGTTAATGTGTTGATCTATACCTGCTATCGGCAGCAGGGTCTAAGATATTTGGACAGGGGCGCAATTTCAGTGGTTGCCATAGGCGCTATTTTCAGTTGATACGCCTCTGGTTAACATTTATTTATGTTTGCACAGCATGAATACAGTACTTGTTTTGTTGTGTGGTGTGCGGGAATGGAGGTGGGTACACTCAGTAAAGGAGGCCCCTCTCCAACAGCAGGGGTATTTGTAGAGATGCAGACAGACTCCATTTATGGACTATGATCAATGAGTGAGAGTCTTACTTCCTGCCATGTTATAGCATCAGACAGTGGATAGGTCCTTTGGTAGTCACATGCTGCATTCAGAGTGTATCTGCATGGCTCTCTGCTGGGAAATGAAAATGCTTATATTACTGTGTCAAGCTTCCCCAGCAAAGACACAAGGTAGGAGCTTGGATCTGTGTTTATCAAACTCAGTGAGGTTTGTTCATTAAAAAGGGAGTTGGTAGGAAAGAAATGGTTTCCACTTCACTATTCATTATAAAAGTCCAATACCAGTGAACTTGAGCTTATAGAGTTGGTGGGTTTTAGTTGAAGCAAGCTTTGAAGTGTGATGGCTGGGTGTGATGGGAGTTGGGAGTTAGGAATTATGTGTGATGGCTGGGTGAGATGGAAGTGATATATGATGTGTGTGATGGGAGTGAGATGTAAGTGGAATGTAATGGGAGTGAAGTGTGGTAGGTATAAGGAAAGAGAAAGAAAGAGACGAGAATAAAGAATAAGAAGAGAAGAAAGGAGGGAAGGAAATAAGAAAATCAGTGAAAAGCAAAACATGCATGTCATTTTAATGATGAGCACCTAGGTTAGTATATTATATAGGTAAAATCAATGTATTAAATGTACAGAAATATTTGTAAATGCTACACAAGACAAAACTATTCTCTGCCAAGAATAGGGTAACATGAATACACTCACTCTATGCTGACTTTGCTCACCGTGCTTTTTCTATACTGTGTTTAAACAAGTGGCAAGCTAGAAGTGGAATGTAAAGTGTGATGTTACTAATGAAGAAAAAGATGTTTTGCGGTTTAGGCTTAATAACAACCCTCCCTGAAAATCACAGGGGAAATCTGTAGATTAAAAAAATTTCCATAGTGAGAGACGCGTGTCCTAAATTGAAGATGGCTGTCTAAACGTTCGGCTCCTTAGCTACAGGGCTCTTGACAGCTATCTGCAGAACTCTAGAGCTTTGTTTGAAGGCGATAACGCTACTAACCAGCTTTCCAATGGGTCCCCATTTAACCTTAAAAAGTCTAATAAGACGTCGGCTTCTGAAGGGGCTTCTATCTTTAAAAAACATGCTTCAGCGTGCCACACATGGCGCCTCTGACACGACAACCGTTGCAACCCACCACCAAACAGGACCTGGACGATGTGTTTAGCAAGAGCCAAACATTAAAGAAGAACTCCGTGAATGTTTGGCACCTTTCACACATGAGATCCAAGACCTTCGACAAACCGCGGACATGCATGCCGAACAGATCACTAAACTTTGGCAAAGGCTGGTGGTAAAATGTTTGCATGGATAGAGTAAAAATATCAGCACTTGAATTACCTTTGGGTGTACATTTTTCAAAACTATATGATTTGATTGAGTTGTGCATGTGGCCTATTACCCTACCAAACATCCCAACAAATCCATGGCATCTACAGCATCCTTCTACTCCAGAATTGACCTATTTCTCATCTCAAAGCCATGTCTGCCCTTGATTTCCACATCTGCGTTCCACTATATTACGTCACCAGATCATGCAGCTATTTCAGTCAATCTCACACTGCAGGTCCACTCCAAAACTTAGGCTTGACATTTTAGAATATGTTATACAGAACACATCAAGATTATATGCATATAAGTGAAGGGAAGTTGATGTACTATTTCATCTTTCCCCCAAAAAAGTTTAGGCTTAATTTTCATACCCAGGCTTTATTTTAGTGGGTCTGCAATAAACATGTTAGTGGCAAATTATGTTCATTATTATGCTACAGTATTACACACACCTGGACAGCAGATATACACAATGAATAGCTAATTCTAGTTTGTGTGAACATTAGCAATGATCTGTTTTCATTGCCTCATATACACAAGTGTCCTTCATATTGCTTTAAGTACAACTGAGCTTGAAATATCATTGAACGGCTTTGACATGATTTGAATGGGTTTAAATTGTCCTGATTTTAACAGCAGCAATACACAGCCTAGTTGCTGCATCAATCATCTGATTGATTCCAAAAATACAAATTATGTAAATCAGAAAATTTGCACAATGAGCTTGATTACCTATCAGTATTTTTGTATAGTCTTTGGAGGCTCTAGTAATCAATTGGCAGCACATGCAGTGGTCAATTTATTTGCACGGGAGGGTATAATGACCACAAAATGTAACTTATTTTAGTTGTTCTGGAAGGACATGCTGCCATGATGTTGCTTAGTTTTAATGTAGCAGCACAATACTGAGTTATGCCAAATGGTTTTGGTCTTGCATAGCACCAAAGGCTTGCTTGCTGCAGTGACATGGTTATTAATGTTGAATACAGACATAAATCCAAAAAGTTAAACTTATTACAGATGCTTGTTGTCTCATTTTATCCCAAGGAAAGCAGACACTTGTGTAATTGCTAGTTTAGTTTTAGATCCAAAAGGGCAATTGGATTCATTTTCTATTGTACTTCATATATTTGATATTACAGTTAACTATTTTAATAAATACATAAACAAATGGAATCAATGGAAAGTGGAAGTAAGGCTTTCCAAAAATGTTTAATGGTGCCATCTTAAGAAAGAGAAACGTAGTCACAGCAGTAAAAGCATTACAAACTGGATAACTAAATACAAATAATGTAGATTAGGAAAACTATTTCTGCCCTGTTTTTGTCTGCTATTTAAAAATTACCAGAATGCGATTAAGCATATTCTGTGCATTTAAGTTACATTATTAATAACATTACAAGCTCTGTGTAACTGTGTAATAGGTGCTTACCCAGCATCTCAATGGATAATTGTCCTGTGTGTCCTATGTGCAGTTTGTGCATGTTCATGGATAGAGGTCATTAGAAAATTCACTTGTTTCCTAACAGTCCTGTGGACAGTTGTCCAATTTAATCCAACATACAAAAGGAAAGCACCAGATTATAATTGGTATGTCTGAGAGAACCTCGCTCAACAAGAGAGGGAAGAGCACAATCCTGAATTTCAGCATCCTTCAGCACTGGGCAATTCTGGACTAGTAGAATGGTCTGTATATCCAGAGTTGGCATGTTTCTCCATCTCTGGTGATTGCCAAAGACATAAAAAGCATAAAGATTTGTATTCAGATGTAAAAGAATCCTGCAGAAACCCTACAAACAAAGTTTTGTAGACAAGATGCTACAAAAACTAAAAGTTTTCTTTATTGAATACAAACATTTAATCTAATATGTGTTATGGCTCTAAATGTAACTTGAGATCACTGTAAATTGAACTGACTGCAAAATGATTACAGTTATATTATAAAAGAAATTAGGTTCTATTTATACTAAACTCAACCAACAGGCCTTGCAATATACTTAAATTAAGGTAAAAATGAAAATTTTAAATGAAATTTAATTTTAAAATAATTGAAAATATATTACTTATTGTATTAATTCAGAGCTGGTTAGTTTAGTTGGTTTAGTTATCTGTTTTTATCAAGTGAATTGGAAGGGAACACAATGCTATTAAATTTGCGAATTAGTATTTTAGGCTATAGTCGAAAGCTGGATAAATGTAATTAGCCAATAATGTAGAAAAATGTAGACTAGTTTAACAGTTCTATGCTAAAATAATACAAAGGATATAATGAATGAATGAATAATTTCTAATAGATTTTACATTTCTCTGTCTGCAATTATAGCAAAAAATAGTAAATTGTATTGCAGAACTGAGACATTTTGATTGATTGCATTGTGATTAGACGGTTTTAGTCTATTTCAGCCAAACAATATTGATAAGCTGTAATCAATACAGTGGCGGATCCAGAGAATGATCTTGGGAGGGGCATTCACACTAACACACAATCACAGATACTCCCACTAACATGGAATTTGCACACACAGATACTCACTGTGAGACACAGAAGTGGAACTGGTCCTGGGAGAAGGTAGAGAGAAATTCTGAGAGCCCAAGAAAGAATGTGAATGTTGGCATCTGTCACGGGCATGGGTTCTAGCTAAGGTGGGAGTCCCTATTCAGGGACGCGATTGAGCTTTAACATGCTTTACAAAATTGCTAACACTTTATGTAGCAGCACAATACTGAGTTATACCAAATGGTTTTGGTCTTGACACAGCACCAAAGGCTTGATTGCTGCATAACATAGTTATGAATGTTGAAAAAGGACTTACATTCAAAAAGTTAATCCTATTACAGATGCTTGTTGCCACATTTAATCCAAAAGGAAAGCAAAAACTTGTGGAATTCCTAATTTAGTTTTAGATATGAAAGGGCAATTGGATTCAGTATCTATTGTATTTTATGTATTTGATATTACATTTAATTGGTTTTATTGTGGAAAGATATGGTTGGAGACATACAAAAATATATAAATAAAACAATGAGGATCAATAGAATGTCAAAGTAAGGCTTTCAAAAAATGTTTTCTCTTTGGTTCCATCTGTAGACACAGCTAGAAAACACAGGGAGTCTAAGAACAGGCTTACAGCAACAGGGTCTGTACAATGGGTAGGTACAGGCAGAACCCAACCGAGTCCATAGAATGAGCAGACGGCAAGGCGGTCTGTAGAATGGTACCAAACAATAATACAGGAGTGGAGTCAAAGTCAACGGCAATTAGTCCAGATGATCCACGGTACAAAGATGTAAACCAGCTTCGATGTCCAAGCCAAGGGTCAAAATACAAATAACAAGAAGTTATACAACAATCCTCAGGATTCACATAGGTCAAGAAGACAATGTTCTAGTTCTTAGCTAGGATCATGCTCAGGTATTTATAGACCCTTGATTGCCATAACAAACAACAGATGTGACAGGAACAGGCAGGTATCTATTGTGGGGAGGCAGGGATAGAAGCAGCCCAAAAGTCACCTGGTGGTACTAACTACCAGAGCAGTATTTCAGTATCAAATCCCCATGGCAGCATTGGACAACAAATTTTGTTTCCTAATTTGAAAAAAGGCCTCCCTCGATTTTTGTTCCAAAACAAATGGGCAGGAAAAGGAATCCGTTGCCCGGAAATGAATGGGTTGAAAAAGAAACCAAAAACTAATAGTTTTTGCCTTTGCACATGTCTACACGCTAATATACCCAAACACATGTGGTCAAACATAATTACATACCCAAACACGCAGTCACACACTAACATACCCAAACATGATCACACACACTAACACAATTAGACACTAATACAACCAGGCATTCACACTAATACAGACACTCACACTAACATATACACATAGATATACTCAGTTCCGTTGGCCACATGCTAGGCACATGTTCAAAGGTGTTTAGCAGGGAACGTCCAACACTTAAGCTAGACTAACAGGATCTATAGGCAGCCTAGAATTCTCTCAAATAAAAGCTATAGATGGAAAGGTTTGACAGACAGGTATGGTGGACAGCACTATCTTCTAATCTAGGCCGACTAGGCCTAAGGTGGTACATCCAGGAGAGCGGCAGTCCCGTTGCTGCAGAATCAGGAGCAGATAGTCCTATTGATTGATCAAGCTATCATGTGTGTTGCTGCTCAATGGGCTCATTACAAGGGAGATTTCTGATCTCCACAACTGAGCTAGTACATATTTCCATAGTATTCAGTACCAAGCACTGCATGCATTTCAGAGACAGATCACTGGCATTTGATGACATATTCTAGTGCTCAGAAGTGAGGATAACGGCCGCAGAGGAGGCACTGCTCTGGGACAGGCTTAGGGTAGTAACCAAGGTAGAAATGTCTTTGATGGCAAGTCAAAAAATAAAATTAAAATGTCCTGAAATAGCATTAAAAGACATGCAGGCACACAACAGAAAAGGACATAGACGCAGCACTAGTAATTAGGCCTAGCACAGCTGATACAAGAGAATTTAGTCACACCTGATGGTCAAAGAATGTTTAGCTTGCATCATATCATATCTCACAATAAGCAGGTCCTATCATTAGTCCTTTCTCGAACATAAAGTTAACTAGATACTAAACTACCTCAGGGCAAACAAAGAGCACAGTGCTACTGTATAGAAGGCAGAAGTAAAATATCGCAAACAAAGCAGCTGGGTGGTGCAGGTTCAGTAGATAGACAAGCAGAATATAAAGACATAGCGAGCCAGTACATGAACAAAGCTTGTGCATAAATACAAAAGCAAAGTCCTAAGCTTCGCACTTATTATTTTTTCAAATCTCAAATCATGTAGGGATAGAAAAAACAAACACTATTTTAAACATGCTGCTTAGATTCGTACATACAGTATAATTTGTCCCTTATAAGACCACTTCTACCTCTATATGTCTTGTTATGTCAAGTGTGTTAAAGCACCTATATGTTTCCAAAAACCTAGAAACTAAGCATTAATTACATTTGCATCCAATGAAAAAATGCTCAAAACATGTCATGCAGATTTTTCCACTTCTGTTGTCCTCTAGTGCAACAGCATGTTCTAAATAAATTATTTGACTAGAACGGTCAATACTGCTGTCCATTTGTAATTAATTGATTACTTAATCTTTTTAGTTTAAGAGTGGATTAAGTGGTTTTAAAGCACGTGAACCTAAGCAGACTCAATTTTGTTGATATATTTTTTTTTTAAATGTGACCTTGTGCAAGATGATTGTAGTCTACCAATTGGGTGATAACTTGAATGCACCATATGTATTCTTGTTGCCTAAGGCTCCCCTTTCCTTCTCTTCAGAGGAGGCAGCAGGGATTGTGACAATCAAAAGTGAGCAGGATAGACCTAGTTATACTGTAAATAAATTGAGATGCGGGCAAGCAGTTTGCAGGACCGGGCAGAACTTTGGCAGGTAGTGAACGTGAACAAACTTTGACTCGAGATTAAACACAATAACACACAATACTAGTAAACCAGCAGTTCGCCCAGTAACAAGATAAACCCATTAAGGGATGAAAATATGACAGAGCAATTACACATCCTTTAACTTCTTAAAACTGTTAGGGATGTTTATGAGGAAAAATATGCAACACCAATATTTTATCAATATACAAAATGCTGGTACTGTTGTATGGCCACGCCCATAATATTAATCTAATGAGATACTTTATATTTTATCTCTGATCATTAGAAGCATCTCCATATTGCCCTTAGTTCAAGTTAGGACAAAATGGCGGCGCTTTTGGTGATGTCCTGTCCCTTGACTGGTAGATCAGGGAGAGGATGTCACCGCAATCACTGTGTCAGGACTCGGGTGATCAGGTCAGGTAGGAGCCCATGCGCAGGGGATACTTGGGGTTCAGTCTGTAACCCACGGTGCATGATTATGCAGACAGACACCACAAACAGAAATCCAGGTAATGCAGTGTATTTTATATATATAACAGGACCAGCAAATAAGGGTAATACAGTCTAAGCAAGAAAAATATGGCAAAATAAAATACCGGTAATAAGTCTTTTGGCAGGGAGCCCCCTTGGAAGGGCACGACAGACAGAGAGCCCGCTTGGAAGGGCACGACAGACAGAGAGCCCGCTTGGAGGGGCACAAAAGCAGGGAGTCCGCTTGAAGGTAGCAGGAGCCGCGGGAGTCCGCTTGGAAGGACACAATAGCAGGGGTCCGCTTGGAAGGACACAATACAGACACAATAGCAGGGAGTCCGCTTGGAAGGACACAATAGCAGGGAGTCCGCTTGGAAGGACACAATAGCAAGGAACCAGGAACGGTACAGGTGCAGAGCCACAGCAGGAAGGTCCATAGACTTCAATACAAAGGCCCTGACTGAAGGGCAGGGCAGGTTCATAAAGGCAGGGTAATCAAGGTAACAAGGCCCAGCTGATGTATTGGCTAGGGCTCAACCCAGGTAACAAGGCACACCTGAGTTCTGAGTGCTCCAGAGGGCGGAGGGTGGCCACTAGTGGTAGCAGATGTATATGGCACAGGTATGAAAAAGCCATGGTTCAGGTCAGCGAAAAAGTGGTTCCTGACACACTGCCATTTTGGCAAAGGTTCACGTCAAAGGTTGGCAAAGGTTATTTCTGTGGACAAAGATAGCAGGTTAAAGAGAGAAGAGGAGATAAATGATAAAAGATGAAGAATAAGACGTGGAAGTGAGAGATTGACAGAGAAGGGCCAAATATGAACCCAAAACTTTGTCCGAATAATTTTTTGGCCAATTTGCACGTCGGTCATGACATCATGTTCTAAAAACAGCATGTATTAATATCAAACCAGTTTACTTTCAATCCACTCAGCAACAACAAATAAAAACGGAAGGAAATAATTAGGGTTGTTACCAAAAAAATCACTATATCCCACTGTACAAGTCTGTTCCAATGGTATTAAAAACAACAATTTAAAAAAACAAGTACTCGGATATTTCTGTACTTCTACAAATTAGATTTAAATGCAAAAAATGTCAAACGTCCAAAGGGTATACTAAAAATTACAGGTAAAAATACCTTTTACATCATTGCCCAAAGAAGGCATAAGATTCTTCTATGTTGAATTCACTTTTATTCTAAATAATAAAACACCTGTTACTCAACTGTCCTCGGTTCCCACGTTGCCGCAACAGCCGCCGCGGAGGAGAGGGAGACCCCCCTCCAACGCACGGCCACCTCTACAGCAGCCGCCACGGAGGGAGACCCCCCTCCAACGCACGGTCACCTCCACAGCAGCCGCCACGGAGGAGAGGGAGATCCCCCTCCAATGCACGGCCACCTCTGCAGCAGCCGCCACGGAGGAGAGGGAGACCCCCTCCAAAGCACGGCCACCTCCGCAGCAGCCACCATGAGGGTGAGGGAGAGGGAGACCCCCCTCCACCGCACAGCCACTTCCGCTGATGTCCTCCGAGGTGCCGCGCAGGAGAGGCAGACCTCCTGGCTCACAGCATCCGGCTACTGTGCTCGCCTACTCTTCTACTGCAGGCCTTTATGAAGGGAGACTTCGCCACACTCAAAATGGTCGCGATTCCCGGACACCAGAAGTGATGTCATGAGGGGCTGATGGGAGATTCTGACTTCCTCCGCGGTTCTCCATTTAAACCCCTCAGACCTGTTACACCTTGCCTTCTGATGGTCGTCTATGCCTTGTGCTAGCACCCAGATAGCGTTTACTGTCCTGATTCCTGTGTTTGATCTTGGCTCGCCTGACTACGTTGTTTTCCTGTATCCTGACCTCGGCTTGTTTATTGTTTATCCTGATCTCCTGAATCCTGACCTCGGCTACGTTTATCGACTATCCTGCTCTCCGGAATCCTGACCTCGGCTTGTCTGAACTTGTTCTGTCTTGGAGTCCTACCTGACTGCGGTGTCTCCTATTTAATATTTCCTAGTTGTACGTGACAACACCATTATATCTACCACCTCCTGTTACTGTGGTCCAACTTGGCACTGTTGATATAAATCCAAGTGGAAAAATGAAGTGGAAAGAAAATGTTTTGCAATAAAATTAAAATTGCCAAGAAATTATAGTAAATATGAAAATTATTAGATAATCAAACTAATTCTAATAGTAAAACAATAATAAAAATTGTGGGAGCCAAATATTATTATTATTATTATTTCTTGACTAAATATCATTTTTTAAGTACAATAATATCTTGTGGTTAAAATCCTTCAATCAGAATGGGTTTTATTTATATAATTAGAAACTTCATACCATATTCACAAACGTATTACATTAGTCACTGCTAAGGGACGCTCTGGTGTAAGGAATAATTTTAATAAAATAATATAAACCATCTGGTGTTTATTCTTGACATATAGTGTATCTCTAGAAAACACTACCTTCTCAGTTATTATTCCGTTTCAGTGGTCTAGTGGTGAGATAAGTAGTTTCTACTCAGATTTCTCATACTATTGAGACTGACCATATGCTTAATTAGAAAATACTTGATGAAGCAGCTATTTTAATCAAAGCTCATTTTGTTCTCAATATAAAAAGAAAGAGAAAATCAATTCTTTATATGATTTAAAGAAAACATGATGGCTCTGACTCAATTGTGAAGAGCATGGGATGCGTGTCTATATTGTCTTACATGTATTTGCGTGACTATAATAGCCTAAAATATCTTATAAAACCTGACGTTCTATGAAGGTGTGAAACCTCATGAAAAAGTATCGGTGTGCAGTTGTATATTTGGGTTTTCTGCTGCCCTAGGCCTTACTAAACTCAAGCTCTACTTAATTTTTTTTTAGCCCACCCTTTTCTGCCCAAGCCACACCTCTTTCACTGTAAACTCCATCCTTTTATAGTTTGGTCCCATGCCCTCCCCTCTAGGCCCAACCTTTTCCCCATTGAGCTCCACCTCTTCCTCTCTGTATACTAAGCGTGGATACAGAGTACCTACTTTGTTGTTTTTGTACAACTGTTAAAAGGACAGTAGCATTAGCAAGTTGATCCAGGGAGTAATCTGCTTGCCTCTATGGAATCAAGAAGGATTTTTTCGCCTGTTGTGGCACAATTGGAAATTGCCTTAAGTAGGGTTCTTTTTGGATCAACTTTAGAAGTTTAGAAGTAGGTACAGTGGGGCAAAAAAGTATTTAGTCAGCCACCAATTGTGCAAGTTCTCCCACTTAAAAAGATGAGGGAGGCCTGTAATTTTTACCATAGGCACACTTCAACTATGAGAGACAGAATGATACAACAAAGTCCATAAATCACATTGTCTGATTTTTAAAGAATTTATTTGCAAATTATGGTGGAAAATAAGTATTTGGTCAATAACAAAAGTTCATATACTTTGTTATATACCCTTTGTTGGCAATGACAGAGGTCAAACGTTTTCTGTAAGTCTTCACAAGGTTTTCACATACTGTTGCTGGTATTTTGGACCATTCCTCCATGCAGATCTCCTCTAGACCAGTGATGTGTGTGTATATATATCTATCTATATATATCTATATCTATCTATCTATCTATATATATATATATATATATATAGTTGCAGATTTTTTTTAAAAAAAAAACATTTTTTTTTTAAAAGTAACACACCAAAATTGGAGAAAAAAATAAAACAACATATGTATATATGATTGTTAACAACAGCAGTCACACTCCCATCATACCTAGATTCCAGCATGTACTGGTTGCCTGGGCATGATAGCAGTGTGATTGCTGGTAACAATCATATATATATATTGATACTGTTATATTATATTTTACTCCAATTTTGATGTGTTACTTACTTTTTAAAAAAGTGTGAGGTTCTTTGTTTTGTTTTTTTTAAAGAGGGGGGTCATTTCTGGTTTCGGCCAAGCAAATCCTGAATTTTCGGTTTCGGTCCAGAATTTTCATTCCGGTGGATCCCTAAGATATATCTTATAATAACACTAAGATCCAGAGCCCCCGCTGCACTGGGGGGCATATAGGGGTTATAGAGCATATCTGGGGGCAGAAGGGGAATATTGGGGGTATAAGGCATATCAGAGGGCACTGGCATATGGGGGATATAAGGCATATCTGGGGGGACGGTATCTCGCGTGGGCACAGTGGCATATCACGGGGGCATAAGGCATATCTGGGGTATAAGGCATATTTGGACAGTGTGGCAAGCCTGGGCTCAAATGTGCATAACTGGGGGTGGGCAGATTGGGAAATAAAAACAAGAAGAAGCATTTTTCTCAAAGTTTTTTTATTCTGCTGTTTGTTTTTAACATCCTGTTTGTGTATTAAATTATTGTAAATGAAAAATTTACATTTTTTTATCCGATTAATCGAAAAAATAATCGGAAAAAATGAATAAATTATGAAAGTAATTGTTAGTTGCAGCCCTACTATATACTAACACCAGAGTTGGGTTTGGTGCAAAAAGAGAGGTCCCATATGAAAAAGTGCCTCATGCCCACGGTTAAATATGGTGGTGGCTCTTGGCTCTTTTTAGGGCTGTTTTTCTTCCAGAGGACCCAGACATTTTGCTACGATGCATCATGGATTCTAGCAAATATCTACAGATTTTAAATGAACACCTGACTGTGTCTGCCAGAAAGCTTGATGTGGGCTGTGGTTGGATCTTCCAGGATGACAATGATCCAAAACATACATCAAAATAAAAAGGTTCACTAGCCATAAAATCAAGGTCTTACCGTGGACATCTCAGTCCCCTGACTTGAACCCCATAGAAAATATGTGGGGTGAACTGAAAAGGAGAGCCCACCAGCTTCCACCAGTGAACCTCGAAGCTTTGAAGGATCTGGAGAGATTCAATATGGAGGAATGGTCTCAGGTCTGCGATTTGTTCTCTAACCTCATCGTGCATTATAGGAGAAAAGTAAGAGCTGTTATCTATGCATAGGGAGGTAGAACAAACTATTAACTAAAAGTGTGCCAATAATTGTGCCACAAATATATTTAACTTTTTTTATATAAACCTGTGTTGTTAATTGTTTATTATCCAAGAGCAGGGTATTTTTGTATATTGTTTAACCCTTTCTTGACAAAGGCTGATTTTACTTTTTGTACCCTTCGTGACATGTTTTTATCGTTTCTGCGGTGTGTCTGGTGTTTAGCTGTAATTTTCTCTTAACCCATTTACTAAACCCACACAAGGTATATATTGTTTTTTCAGGACAAGAAGGACTTTCTTCAGACACCAAATTTTTTTCATATGATGTAATTTCCTATAATAAAAATAATAAAATACGACGAAAAATTGAAAAAAAAATACATTTTCTCACTTTTATTTGAAAAATCTTTTATTCATCATAAAAAACT
>VKOC01024399.1:0-12562 GCA_009364415.1 Spea multiplicata | reverse complement strand
TCTGCCGTGTGCCCCGCAAGTGGGCTTATCTGCCGTGTGCCCCGCAGGAGGGCTTATCTACCGTGTGCCCCGCAAGTGGGCTTCCTGCCAAGTAACTTCCATTGCATATATATTGTTGTACCATCGTATTCAATACAACTCTTAATCCTGATCTGCTGTCTGTGGTTTATTCCTGCGCCTGTCTGTAACAACCCCAGACCATCATGCATCGTGGGGTACAGACAGAGCCCCTCGTATCCCCTGCACCTGGGCTCCTAACAGACCTGCTCCATTACTGTATGCCATCCGCGATCGCGCGGTAGGCTAAAACCGTGGCCTAAAGTTTCAGCAAACCCCAGGGAGGGCTTCCAGGTGTTGCTCAAGCATCAACACCGGGAGAAGGGAGGTAACGCCTGTAATCCCCATTAAGCATCCACCAATGAAGGTCACATCCAAAACTAATGAACCAGGTGCTATGGATTTACCCCTGCCTGGTAACCAATCCAGTAAGGAGCTTGTTCAGCACAGGGGAGGAGTAGATACTTGCAGCACTATAAAAACTGAACACTTTACTCCAGTGTTCCAGAACTTTGGTTTCTGTATGTCTGTGGACTTTAGCTTCCTGTTCTCCTCTGCTTGCTCTGCTACAGACCGTCTATTGGATTCTTCGTTACCTGACCTTTGGCTTCCCTATTGGACTACCCCGTTTGCCTGTTACCAGCCCAATCCTGACACCCCCTCTCTGACCACATCTACCTTTCCTGTTCTCTAACCTTGTCTCCCACTCACTCCCCTGCACCCTATCCTTGCCTAACCAGATACCTCAGTACTATTAACCTTCAGAAGCTCTCAACCAATTTACTCCCTCTCCTCTCTCCTATCTCTAACAACGCTATCTTTCTCTATAACTCCACTTTTACATCTGCTCTTGAGGATGTAGCCCCAGTTACTACTCGTTCTTCACGACTGCTGAGCATAGTTGGCGATAGTCTAATTCCATGGCTGACTTTCTGCACTACAAACTTATGCTACGTTCAGACTACCCCGCTCTCAACCTTGCTAAAGATACCTACTTCACCTTCCTGTCTCATAACCCTAAATGACTCTTTATCACTTTCCATTCCCTTCTTTGACCGATACCCCTTCCACTAACCCTAATGCCTCTGACTTTGCCACATATTTCAATAATAAAATCAATATGATTACATATCTGTACAGTAACCACGCTGCCCTGACCCTCGCTCTGACTATGTGCCCTCCTACCCACTGACCTCTTCTCCCTTCACTAAATTACATAAATTCTCTGCTGTCACTGAAGGTAAGATACATTCTCTTCTTCTTTCCTCTTGTCCAACCACATGCCCCCTTGACCTAATCCCTTCCCATCTCACCCAGTCTCTTTCATCTAGTCTTGTCCGTACTCTAGCTCACATCATTAACCTTTCCCTCACTACTGGATCTGTCCCATCCTCCTTCAAGCATGCTACCATTACTCCAATCTTAAAAAAGGCCTCCCTTGACCAGACTGATCTGTCCAATTACCGTCCCATCTCTCTACTCTCCTTCAAGCTCTTCATGCTCTTGTTCTCCGTGACACTGCTCTCTCCTGGTTCACTTCCTACCTCTCTGATCTTACCTTCAGCATCTCTGTCTCTGGTAACTCTTCCCCTCCTCTCCCCCTCTCAGTTGGGGTACCCCGAGGCTCAGTTTTTTATAACCCCTTCTTTACTCTTGTTACACTACCTCACTTGGCAAACTAATCGCATCCTTTGGCTTTCAATACCACCTGTATGCTGATGACACCCAGATCTATCTATCCTCTCCTGATCTCTCTCCTTCTGTCTTCTTAGATCGTGTAACTAACTCCGTCTCTACCTGGATGTCTGCACGTTTCCTGAAACTCAATCTCTCCAAAACCGAACTTCTCATCTTCCCTCCCTCCAACGCTTCTTCTTTATTTACCTACCATGACAAATTATTATATTTCTACAGATACCATTATTTTGATCATATCATATAATGTATTATAAAAAAATGAACTGTTTAATTCATCTAAAAAAACCTAATGACAAAGCCTGTTCAATAGATTCAAATATTTCTCCTGAGTGTAGAAGTACCCAATGTTTGTTTCTAAACTTATATGGCCAATTAATTACAAGAAGGCGTTATCGCCATTTTATAAAAGCATTTTTTTTTTTTTTTTTACATTTGGTGCTAGAAAGAATTTTTTGGGTGGAGGTGTTATCAGTGAGTGTCTGCGGGTACTATTTTACATTTAAATTTTTTTTTACATTTTCTTTGAACTGGTGGTTACCCCTATAATGGGGGATTTTTTATTTTCAAATTTAATTACATTTTTTAATTTATTCTCTATTTTTAAACTTTTATGTATTTTTTTTATACTTTGGTTCAGGTAGAGGTATGCTGCCTTCTAATATGGCAATTCTGATCAGTCCAGAGAGGGACACGACATCAAGGCTTTTCAGCAACACAGGCTGAGTGATGGGAGATATCAACGTTCCCTTCCTAAGCTCTTGATGGTCACATTATTTTTTCAAGCTTGTGCTCTCTCACTAACATATCTTATTCCCATTAGCACCTCTCTGACCACTACTTCCTATCCTGCTCTCTCACCTTGCCTCTTCCTCATTCTCTTTCCTTTCAAAAACCTCAGATAACTAGAGACCTTAGCTCAATCGTCTTAAATTCTCAGTCAATTTACTCTCTCTCCTCTCTCTCATCTCAAGCATGTCACGGCCTAACCTCCCTCTACAACTCCACCCGCACATCTACTTAATCTTTATGATGCTTATATTTTCAACCCTGGAACACAACACTAACTTGAGACCTTCAATGTTGTTTGTTCACTGTTGAACGTAGTTGCTGGAAGTCTCATAGTATTATTTCCTGCACTATAAATTTATACTACAGTCCTACGATTCTGCTCTCAGCCTTAATAAGGAAATCTACTTCATCTCCCTTATCTCTTACCTCTCTCATAACCCTCTTCATTACTTTCAATTCCCTTCTAAGCAACTAAGCCTGCCCTTGCACTCCCCCTGACTCTGAACCCTCCCATGCACTCACCTCTTCTTCCTCTTCTTCTACATTTAGCAGATTGTCTCTTGTCACTGAAGATGGGGTTCATGTTCTTTATCGTTGCTCTTGTCCAACTTCATGTCCCTTTAATCATATTCTCCTCATTTTACCCAGTCTCTCTTATCTACTCTTTTCCCTACATTAGCTTATATCTTCAACCTCCATTTCTTCTGGATCTGTCCCATCCTCCTTCAAGCATCCCCTCCCGCTCTCCAACTACCATTCCATTTTTCTACTTCCTCTTGCATCCAAGCTTGTATACAATTAAATAACTTTCTTGACTCTAACTCTTTTCTTGACCCTCTTGAAACTACATTCCCCTCTTGATATTCTACTGAAACTGCTAAATCCAAGGACCACTACTCTTTGCTAACCCTACTGGACTTTTCTGCCACTTTTGACTTTGTCTCCTTTTGGCTCTTCATTTGTCTCTGTGGTCTCATCCTATCTTTCTGATCATTCAGCATCTCCCTTCCCAGTAACACTTCCTCTCCCCTTCCCCTCTGAGTTGGTGTAACCAAAGGCTCAGTTCTAGGATCCTTTCTGTTCTCAAAATATCATGTCAGATAACACCATAACACTGAAATAAAACTTGGAAACGTATTTAATAAGAAAGACACAAACAAAATATTGACTAAGACTCAGGAATTGATAAAAAAAACTGGATGAAGTAGATTCCCTGAGAGTTATAACTCGATGGTCTAAAGATCTAAGGATCCAGATTACAAAAAAAAGAATGTCAAAAAGCGGTAACTTTGACACATAATACCATTCATTCTATAACAATTAAAGAAAATTATTTCAAATTACTGGTATTTGAACTTTTTGAAAAAAGTGATGATATTAAGATTGAATAAACTCCTGAAATAGCTCTTCTTCATATCTTCCCAATAAATCTTTCCATCGAAAGGAAAATATTAATGATACACTCTTTGGGGCGTCCAAATTATTGATCGCTAGGTACTGGAAAGATAACAAACCATTTCAACGGTTTCAATTAAAAAATCAAATATTATTTCAATTAAGAATGGAAAAGGCCTAGGCTGGATAAATATCACCTACTACAGGAAAATGGTAATTTATAAGGACTGGATCCAAAAACTGATTAATCTTTAACAAGCGTAAAAAAATGTGTGAAACTTATACACCCAACTGAACCTCTTTTCTTCTTCTTCTTCTTCTTCCTATTCCTCTTTTTAGTATTTCTTGTACTGAGCTACTTAAATAGCAAGAGGGATAAGATCTGCAATGCGGCTATCTTATAAGAATAAGATGCTTGGCGAAATGATATTAGTATCAGAGATCAGAGCCGGCCTTAGGTGTTCTGGCGCCCTGTGCGGACTACTCCTCTGGCGCCCTCCCCCCATCCCAAAAAAAGAAAGGAATAAAAACTTGTAACAAAACCCCAATCACTATATATTACGCCAAACATTGATTATCCACTTCATTGATGGCTTAGTAGTAAGGATGCACCGAAACAAATTTCTGGACTGAAACCGAAAGTGCAGCATTTACCTGGCCAAAACCGAATATGACCCCCCCACACCATAAAAAAATCTAACACTTTTATTTAAAGTAAATAACACACCAAAATAGGACAAAACAATTAAATAACAATTATATATATCTATATATATAACAGCAATCACATTCCTATCATGCCCAGGCATACCCAGATTCCAGGATGTACTCGCAGACTTGGCATGATAGGAGTATGATTGCCCTATCTACCCCTTCTCACTCCCTTTTCCCTATCTACCCCCTTTCCTCTGTCTCACTCCCTTCTCCCTATCTACCCCTCCTAACTATCTACCCTTTCCCTCTTTGAAGTTCACTTACCTTTCGGGAGTCCTGTGGTGGGGGTGCAAGGCCTCTGCCTCCCAGCTCTGCCACTTTATGGAACAGTATAGAGTGATGGGAGTTATGATGTACTTTTAGAGCATAATTATATAATAAAAAATACATTGGAAATGGTACAGCATAACACCCATCACTCTCACACCCTTACCAATCCACACATTTACCAATCCACACGCATACCAAACCACACATATACCAAATCACATATAACACCACCATATATAACCAAACCACAAACCATATACCAATCCCACACATATACAAATCCACAACGGCATACCAATCCACACACATCCCAATCCATCACACAATATACCATCCACACATATACACATCCACACATATACAACCAATCCACACATATACACCAAACACATATACACTCAATCCAACCACATATACACCAATCCAACATATACACCAATCCACACATATACACAATCCAACACATATACACAATCCACACATACATACATTTCCAGCACATATACACCAATCCACACATATACACAATCCACACATATATACAAATCACATATACTACTACCAATCCACACATATATACCAATCCACACATATATACCAATCCACACATATGCACTAATCCACTCTCACTCTCACTGAATGCTTTCCTACCTTTCCTCTTTTCTCCTTACAGCTTCTTTTCCTTCTCTTCACTCCTCTTCTTCAGTTATTCTGTCTTCTTCTGGTTCAGAGGGCACGGACAGCGGTGGGCGCGGCTTCAGTGTTGTGCGCCAGGGTTTGTTGTCAGATCCCGGCGCACAGCAGCTGTTGCCGCGCGGATCACAAGGGGGCGGTATCGGAGGTCTTTAACAGACCTCCGGCTCCCTTGAGCGATTTTAAGCCGGTTCACCTTGATCTCCGATACCGCTCCCTTGCGAGCCTGCTCCTCCAGCGGCGGACATTACTGTCCGTCTCTGGAGGGGTGCCGGGTGCCCCCCTGATGAGCGGCACCCGGTGCGGACCGCCCCCCCCGCTAGGTACGCTACTGACGGCAGCCGGACCCCGCGGCGGTGGACCCCGCGGCGGCGCCTCCTGGAGTGTGGCGCCCTGTGCGGTCGCACACCCCAAAGGCCGGCCCTGTCAGAGATGGATATATTCTGAAGGCTGTAAAATATATTACTTGAAAACCAATATCAATATAAGCCCCTCGCCTTATTTATATTTTTTGAAATGCGATCTAATAGTAATGGGATAATGAATAGTGAATGAATATACTGATACAGATTATAAATACGTCCTCTGATATTCTGTATCTGCAACATCCCGCACTTCATGTATTTATACAGAAGTATTTTTCTTTTTTCTCACTGGTTCCCTTTTTATCGTATTTTTATGTTTAATGATATAACTTATTGTATGTACTTGGAAAAAACAATTTAATAAAAGAAATACTGAATCATAAATGAATACTCACATTTAACTCTTTCAATGCTGGCCTCCACCGGGATAGGGAATTTGTATCCCATTATCACTTTATAATCACAGTGTAGATTAACAAACCAGACAGGCACAGAACCTGAGCCCACCAGAGATGTGAAGACCTCCAGACGCCTCCTTTTATGACTCCGATCCACCTCTGATTGTAACGCTAGTGACTGATCACAGAACCTTGCCTCAGACATTCTGATGTCATCTGCTTCCCATTCTTAACCAGGTTATTTCACTGATACTTAAAGAGAGGTTTTCCACATTTTTGTATAACTTGCCTGATGAAGCTTGCAATCTATATTTACTCAGCCAATAAAAGGTATCATTCAAACTCCACTTGTCTCCTAGATTTATATAGAGCTATATGCAGTATAGAGTTATATAGAGTTCTATACACAGCTGTATATAATGTATGCAGCTCCCGCCATTTTCTCACTCACTCACTTTTATTGCTGATGGGTCACTCAGCCATTGCCAGGACTCAAAATGTTGGCGCTGGCAGTTCCTCCCATCCACCCCTGCAAGCAGGTCATGTGATCAGCTGCGCCACTCAGGAGATAGTAAGGTATGGGGGGGGGGAGAGGATCCATTGAGGCTGCATTTTAGTAAACCCGAGAGTACCCTGTGTCTGCAGAGTAAGTGCTGTGTCCTGCGCATGCTGAGCTCTGCTGGAGAGAAGCCTCCTCATGTCTGCTGAGAAGGAGGCTGCCGGTGAGTCTGACAGAGAGGGTCTGGTAGGCGGCCATTACCCATACACCACCTGTGCTGCAGGCAGGGGCCCCGTGAGGTACCTGTGTGCTGCTTCACTGACATTTACAGGGCCCCGCTGCGTGCAGCACTGCGCTCTGGGGACTGCGGGGGGATGGGGTCTTTGGAAGGGGTATAGAGCAGGGTGGGTTTGATTTAAATCATGATTTTTAGATGTCAAGACTTGCTGGTAGTTATCATTTTTAATATCTGCAACCAGATTTCATATTTCTAATAACCTGTCAGAGTAATAAAACGGTGAGTTAGGATTTGGAGAACTACTTCAATTACTTTTAACTAAAACAATCGCATATATATTCTTGTATTTGCTTAAACGTCGTTTATTAACCGAAGTGATTTAAAAAAAAAAAGGTACATAACTAATTTCTATTACATGCTGAATAACCTTTTGGATACTTAAAAGGTTAAGATACTTCCTTAGAAAAGCATTTCATTAAAATACATTTGAATGAAAAAAAAATGTTTCTCCTAGATTCCTTTCCTATGTGAAGTAACACCTGAGTCTTCCACCTGCTAGGTGATTAATTTAGGTGAATGAGAGGGCGGATATAAAAGGGAAGCCAGGAGGGCAGGTAGCTCTCTGGCTAAGGACACAGAAAGCCTGTCTGTGGGAGAGACAAGTGAGTAAAGTGAGTAAAGTGAGTAAAGTGAGTAAAGGTTGCTGGACATATTATGTTAAGTTGGAAGAGAGAAGCTCTCCAGCTGGTAGTGAGGGACATCCCTTGTATAGTAAGTGCCGGACAGGCAAGGTGTTTCTTTTGTTGCTGTTGTTATATTTCTTTTGTCTTTGCATCCTTTCTAATAAACCTGACCCTGTGTCAGGTTGCACAAACTTACTGCTGTTTGCCTGGTTTGAATGAAGACGGGCACTTGTCCCTTGACCTCAGCGAGGGGCGATCCCTGACCTACCTCGCAATATATATATATTATCCATGATGGTACTGGGGTATTCACAGATATTATATCCCTGTTACAGCTGCTGATAATAATTAGACTTGTGCATTCGGGCGAACATGAAAACAAACCCGAATACCAAACATGGAGGCGGCAAAGCGTACACAAAGAACATGGCCTGGGGCGACAATTGGTCTCCCCCTCCAGCAGTTAAAGGTCCGTACGAGCGACTCTATTGGTCGCCGGCAGGGAGCTCCTTCATTGGTTGATGCCAGATGAGCTTCCTGACGGCGACCAATAGAGTGGCTTGCACAGTCTTTTAACTCCTGGAACCTCCGAAGGCCAAGTTCTGCTGTCAGGAGTTAAATGTCCGTGACTCTGTTGGTCGCCTTGCCATACACTAACATACATTTCCACACACTAGCATCTTATGCTCACTGTCATAACTGCGCACTACTCCAAGTGGGCACGTGACTTATTTTAGCAGTAAGAGGGTCTAAGTCACTCCCCCCGTGGAAAGTGCCGGCAGGGGTGGCTGTCTGAGCGTATCGTATCCCCTGCACCGCTGAGGGGGATTTGTATCCTAACCCTGCTGCCTGCCCGGAACTGCATGTCCCGGGCGTCGGGCGATACGAATTGTGCGTTCCTGTGCTAGACCCCGAATATATTGCCTATATTTGGGGGGCAATTACTGGAGCACTGAGCTTTAGCAACATTGCAGGTAGATGGTCAGGCACACATTGTGATTTCATTTGTAACTTCTGAAGGTGTCTAATTATTGCCTATTTATTTCACTTTGAAGTTGAACTGGAATTCCGCAGTAGTTTTGATCCTACAGGAAGCAGAAGCTCGGTAAGCGATCACATCCTCATTTTCACCACTTTTGAGACTTGTCCAGAGGGCATTGTATTTTTTCACCGTTATCTCTAAATATACGCTCTCTATGCATGTATATTTTTATTTTGCACAAGTATACTTAGTGTTATCATTCATAGTGTAATAAATAGGGAGGTGGAATAAGTGCAGTGCTAATACTAACACTATGACCGGGGTACAATATTTTTGTTACCTCCTGTGTGGCTTTGGCCTCCTTGTCTGTCTGACATTTATTTTTTTCCAGGAATAAAACAATCTTTCTCAGATAAGCCTGGAATAACTGCTCGCTGTGCTGGTACGAAAAGGGATATAATATAATGTCATACTAAATGTATAATAATGACCATAACTAGTACAGCAAAGCAAAAAATTATCCAGGAATATTATAAGCACAGAAGGGCAGAGACATGTGAAACTGTCAGTGCAGAAGCAGGAAGCCGAACAGAAAGATAACATGTCACATAAAATGTATAGATGGTAAAAGAAAAACATAACTTTTATATATTTTTTTAATAGACAGTATACTAATTACATTACCACATTTGATACAGGATTGGCTAATAAAAATCATATTGTTTATTTATTACTTTAATAGACGTCTTCTGTTTATCTCTGTTTTTCTTAGCAAAATGTAACATTTTGGTAAAAACATAAAGCTTAATAACCCAGCAGTTGATGCCAATATAGCAAAAATCTCTACGGCCACCATGTATTTTCCTTTGGTGCTCAGATAGGCCGGGATCATCGCAATCCAAACGCTGCAGAACACCAGCATGCTGAAGGTGATGTACTTGGCCTCATTAAAACTGTCCGGTAATGTCCTGGCTAAAAAAGCTATAATAAAACTAACAGCTGCCAGAAGCCCCAAATAACCCAGGACACAGTAGAAGGCGATGACCGAGCCCTCGTTACACTGAACGATGATCTTTTCATTGTATGAGTGCATGTCCAGCTCCTGAAAAGGAGGAGAAATGGCCAACCAAATAATGGTAATGAAAACCTGAATGGAGGAACACATCAGAACTATAATGTTGGACACTTTGGCTCCCATCCATTTTTTCCAGTAACTCCCAGGTTTGGTGGCTTTGAAAGCGATGCAGACCATGATGGTCTTGGCCAACACGCAGGACACAGCTACTGAGAAGATGACTCCAAAAGCAGTTTGCCGCAGCATGCAGGTTACATCCTCAGGACGACCGAGGAACAGAAACACACAGAGGAAGCTCAGGATGATGGAGACCAGGAGGGGGAAGCTGAGGTTCCTGTTATTGGCTCTAACAGTAGGAGTGTCCCAGTACAGGATAAAAATACCCAATATAAAGAAACTCAAGATTAAAAAAAAAACGCTGATAAAGAAAAAAACTGGAACCATTATATCGTCTTTGTATGACAGGAAGTCGTAAGTCTTAGGAATACACTTCACTTTTTTCTCGTCAGGCCATTCGTTATCTGGGCATGTCTGGCAGTTTTCACTGTCTGGAATAAAGAAGACAGTGGCTGGGATATATGAAAGTGTTTCTGTAGTGTGATAGCAACACTAAGGACAAGAGGGGTTTTCTTTAGGTACCATTATTTTGCTCATATCTAATTTACTAAAAAAATAATTACAAAATATGGTGAAAAATGGAAAAATAGATTCTGATATTTGTCCTGAGTTTAGAAATATATATGTATTTTGTTTGCTTTATGTTTACATGTTATTAGGCAATAAGTTCAGGTAGCATATTGTTTTTTCAAAACCATATCCCCACCCCCTCTGAGCGGCAGCATACCTTAGGGCTTTCTTCCTAGGGACAGGAAACAGAAGAAAACGGAAGGACAGGTCACACTTTCATTTTGCAGGTACTTAACCGAGTTGTTTGGCTCGGAGGTCCACGGTGGCGCCTCCTGGTCGTGCAGGCATCTCTAGTTCTTTCGATGGACTCCAGGACGGGTTCAACTCCCACTTGTTGCAGCCTTCTAAGTGAGGCTGCTAAAGACATCCGCCATCTTTATGGTGTTTGGCAGTGTTCAAGATTGCTTGAGCTGTAGAGTCTCGCAGTGCGCTCTGATGACATCAGCAGACAAGTTGTGGCGTGAAAATCAAAGTTTAAAGCCGAATGGGGATCCCTGAGCAGCATAATGTTGTGTTTGGGTGAATTGAGTGCTCCCTACCATTGTGATTTGGTACAGCTCCTCGAGCTTACAAGTATTCTGTACCAAACTTTTAAAGAAATGCGTCAGTCCCTTCCAACCTCTCAATTCTCGGATATTTCCCCTGAACAGGAATCGGACTTTGCTAGAGAAAGCCTGACATTGTCCACAGAAAAAGATGACATTAACTTGTCTGTTTTTCAAACTTTCATGGGATATGATGACACACCAGTACGGGGCACCTCCTTTCTGCCACAAAAAAGACCTAAAGTTTAAACATCCATTGTTTAAAGAAACTATGCAATTAGAATGAAAATATTTAAATCTTTTTTTCCGTTGGATAAGGAAGAATCTAAGTTCTTAGAAGCTCCTACTTCAATTGACACGGCTGTTTCTAGTTTAGTAAACTATTCCTATCGAAGATTCTTTAGGTCTTAAAGACATGGATAAAAAAAGATGCTTGTGCCTTGAGATGTACTTCTCTGTAACCACTGCTCACAGCTTCTACACTTTCTTGGTTCCTTGAGGATACTCGCCAAGCTGCAAAATCTATGGGTTTATTTAAAGTCGCTAGGCCATTGTGTTAGAGGTTCAAAACTACTAGACAAGCAAGCTGGGTGTCAGACACCAGTGGGGTGTCTGTGTTAAAAAGGAGGAGGAGGAGCCCAGTATGCAAGACGACCGGAGGAAATGGTAAAACAGTCCAAAAAATAATGTAGTCAGGTGCAGGCAGTAATCCATTAGCGTAGACAGGGCACAGGCAACAGGTCAGGTGCAGGCAGCAATCCAGTAGCGTAGACAGGGCACAGGCAATAGGTCAGGTACAGGTTCAGAATAGGGACAGGAGCACAGTACTGGAAACGCTGTGTATGACACAGAGCGTCTCAGAATATCTGAGCGCTGCCATAAGGGAGCTTGGGGGTTTTATAGGGACCAGACACTGCGTCTCCGCCGTTCTCCCCAGCTCCCCAGAAGAATACGCCGGCCGCGATGGTGCCGGGACCAGGGAACCTGCTGTGAGTCGCCAAAGTTTACATAAAATGGAGAGCAGCCAATAGACCTTTGTGTTTGGTTGTTGTAGGCATACTTTTGGAAGTAACTGGACCCAGTCATCTTGTAGATAAGTTATATAGCAACATAAGTATTGTTCGAGGATTTGATTAACTCGTTCGGTTTGTCCGTTGTTCTGGGGATGAAAGGAGGACGAATAACTATTTGTAGTCCCTTGCAGAAGGCGCGCCAGAAACGGTAGGTGAACTGCGTCCCACGGTCTGACGTGATCGAGCGAGGCAGGCCATGGAGACAGAAGACTTCTTTGAGGGTGGCTGTTTCAGTGGAGGTGGGTAGGCACTTGGCTGGCATGAAGTGGGCCGTTTTGGTGAACTGATCCACCACCACCAAGATGGTTGTGTAGCCTTGTGAGGTAAATCCATCGAAATATCAGTCCATGGTTGTTCAGGCACTGACAGAGGCTGAAGGAGACCGGCGGGTCGTTGTCGTG
>VKOC01024398.1:0-33319 GCA_009364415.1 Spea multiplicata | reverse complement strand
TGTACCTGTGTGTGTGAGCATGAATGTGTACTTTTGTGTGTGTGTGTGTGAGCATGGAATGTGTAATTTTTTGTGGCTTTGTGGTTTCTAGTTACACCCTTGGTGGGTAGGTGTTAGTGTATGATGTTAACATGGGTGTGTGTCTTTGTATTTTACATGAGCATGCCTGGGTGGGTGTTAGTGTATGATGTTAGCATGAGTAAGAATGTTAGTTTTTGGTGTTATGATGACTATGTAGGTTTATGGTAGGATGACTGCAAGTTAGTATTTGTTGTGTATGTCTGTGTTAACACGAGTGTGTGTCAGAGTATGGTGTTCGAGTGTCCGGGGTTTGCCTAGGGTCAGTGGTGCCAAAGAGAGGACGGAGAAAGTGTGTTTTAGTTATGCACCCAGGCACCACTAAACCCAGACTTCCCCCTGAGTAGTACAGATACAAAACATCATGCAAAGTAGAACTCAGAACATAGCACATCAGATATATTAATTTAAAACTTACAATTGGATATTTAATTGCAGTCAGAGAATAAAATCACACAATGAACTCAAAATAGGTGTTCAACAATATATTTTAATGAGGTTTTTGTTGCATCTTTTATTCTGGATCTTTTATTCAAAAGCAATTTATTGCCATACTTTAATTACAGCTTGAGCTATCTTCTTTGTCTATGTTGATGTAAATGATAATGCCAGCGCAGTAATTACATATATTTATGCATCAAAATACATTTGTATTGTATTACTCTATAAGGATATTTCATTTTTATGTGATATTACTTTTCAGTAACTAAGTTCTTCTGTGTGATGGAGAAAATGCATAAAGATATGTACTTAAATATACCATATTTACAAATATATATTCATTGTATTTAAAAATTGTTCCTTCATGTTCCATTCCTTTTTTCCTTTCCATGAAGCTTGTTCTGTTTTTTCCTTTCCAAACGCTTGTTCTGTTTGACTCATTTTCTCTATATTATGATATCTTGTGTTATCTATCTCCCTCTGCCGCATGTTGTCAATTTTATGTGACTTTTATGTTTGCTTTTTGTTTCATGGTTAGCCAGCCTCATCTTAAAACTACTTACCATCTGACTTCACTCGAATCCCTAGATTGTTTTATTGAGCAGAACCAGACCTTGAAAGCAAAAAGTGCCAGGTTCTATGCTGCTCCATTTCTTTGTGTATAATATCTTGTAAATGGTAGATCCCTACTTAGTTGCAAGGTAAGACAGGAGATTGAAATCAGCCATAACATGGTCAGTGGCCAAAGAAAATGATGTTATGTGTAAAGCCCTGCTACCTAAATTGTACAGGGCTGCATGTGATTGTGGGGATAGGTTGGCGGGGTCAAATAGAGGTCAAATAAAGCCAGCATGGAGGAGCTTTTGGAGAGACTTTGCAAGAGAGCTATAGCGAAAGGGGGGAGTCATGGCTGCAGAGTTGCATGGACGTCCATGGAGATGAAGATCTTCATTGTTGCTGGGTTGAAAGCAAAATGGAAGTCGTCACGGAGGCAGAGACAGGATGTGGATCAGCACCGTTTGAAGTAGCGAGAGAATCGGGGGAAGTATCATGTGATGTCTCACAAGTATCGCGAGAAGAAGGTGAAACATTGTGAAAAACAAGGAGAAGCAGAGTGGCAGCATCAGCAGGCGATGAATGCGGAAATAAAGGCAGGAGATCAGAATGCAGGCAGAAAAGACCCCTATCAGGGAGGAGAGGGGTGAACTTAAAGAAGAAACAGCAGCAGCAAGAGGAGGTGGGCAGAAAGCAGCGGGACCAGTATGGGCAGCATTTACTGGCAGTACCTAGTTCTGGGCATCCACAAGAAGATTTGCAGGAAGGTATACATGAGGAAGGCAGAGCTGGTACTAGTCTGGGTGAGTGCAAAAAGACTGATTTGGGTAAATTGAATGAGTTAGTTGGGTCCTTAGCGGGTTACTTAAAAGTTTTGCAAGGTCCTAGTCCAGCTCAGGCTTCTGGGAAAAGCCAGTTGATATTTTTCCTAGAAGGAATGTAGTTAATCTTGTATGATGGAATCGTTACACACAAAAGTACACATTCCATGCTCACACACACACAAGTACAGAACCATGCTCATCCATGCACACACAAAAGTACACATTCCATGCTCACACACACACAAGTACAGAACCATGCTCATCCATGCACACACAAAAGTACACATCCATGCTCACATACAATTATACATCCATGCACACACGCAAGTACACATCCATGCTCTCATATATATATGAGGTGGCTTTTACCTACTAACCCGGCTTGCTTTTGTTCTTTAGGTTTCCAACTTGAAGGGGGTTTTTACGTTGATAAGTTTTTACCTATGGGTTGTGCTGTTTCTTGTTTTCATTTCAAAGTTTTTTCATCATTCTTGGAATGCTCAGTTAAGCAAGTTTCAGGAGTCTGTAATATATTATCTGGATGATTTTTTATTTATAGGTAAAGCTGGAAGTGGGGATTGTTTAAGGTTGCTTGATTCATTTATTGTAAAATATAGAGGATGAAAAACCTGTGTGTAAATAAAAGTGAATGCAAAATAATTGAAGGAATGCTCTCCTTGCTTGATCGAGTGTACAGCAGCAACACTATAAAGCATTTATTGTAATGTCAGAATATTTTGGGATTCCTTTGGCAAAACATAACGCAGGTTAACGCGGCACGGACTATGCAGCAGCTTTGGCCCCAGGATTTTAAATGTCCATACGAGCAACTCTATTGGTCGACCAATAGAGTCGCTCGTACAGACTTTTTAAATCCTGGTGCCGCAACTTGGCCAGCAGAGTCTCCCTGCTCCAACAGTTAAAGGTCCGTACAAGCGACTTTATTGGTCGTTCGTACGGACTTTTAACTGTTGGAGAAGGGAGACCAGTGATTGCACCAAGTTAACCCATGACGGCGAACCTACAGATTTCCGCTCCTGTTATCTATGCAGCATCGCAGGGGTTAACGGGAGTGGAAATCCGTAGGTTCACCGTGCGAGTGTGCCTATTGGTCGCCTACAGGGTTCTCCTCTGGCATCAACCAATTGGTGACCAAAAGAGTCGCTCGTACAGAAAACCTGGTCCAGCAACTTGGCCAGCAGAGACCACTGGTCTCCCTGCTCCAACAATTGGTTGATGCCAGAAGAGGAGCCTGCAGGCGACCAATAGAGTCAATCGCACGGCCCCTTAACCCCTGACGGTGAACCTACGGATTTCCGCTTCCGTCAACCCCTGCGACGCTGCATGGATACGGTAGGCTAGATGGGGAAGAGACCAGACGAACACGAACATTCTTCAAGTTGTGCGTCTTCGTGTACGTTTTACCGCCGCTATCTTCACTTCTTCATTACTTCGAGACGAACAACGAAAACGTACCCTTCGTGTTCATTTTCATGTTCGCCGAATATGAATGCACAAGTCTACCTTCGTATCAGTGAGCTGGGGATGGCTAACAAGAAGTTTGGGCTTGCAGAGGGAAGATGTTATATGTGGCGATAAGCTAAAAATATTCTTAAGGTCCTCTGAATTTGGAGATTATAGTTGTTTTTTGAGTTATGTTAGATTCATTTTTTTATAATTTACTAATAAAAATCTCTTTTAGGTCAACATCCAAAGATTGTATGGATTGTTGGACATTCATTTGTTTATTGGGTGCAAAAAAAGAGCTAAGCATAAGAAGTTATGGAGAGAATTTAGGTTTTGTGTCCAAACAGCTTGTCTCTTCCATTTTTGTACCCAGACAGCTTGTCTCTTCTATCTTCATCCCCAAACAGCTTGTCTCTTCCATCTTTGTTCTCAAACACACATGGCATCAAAAAGGTTGTTTGACAGTATTCACTCTCGCAAAACCAGTGGGCTTTCATCCTGGGATGTACTTATCAATGACACTGACAATGAAACTGCGCTCTCCGCAGCAGCCATCCTCACTTGGATAGCAAGATATGATATCATATCCCAGCACTGTGTCTTAAAATTGTGGAAAGTCTTTTGCTACATACTACAGAGGCTGTACTCTCTTATGTCCCACTGTGCTTCCTACTACCGTATTTGCTCGATTATAAGACGACCCTGATTATAAGACGACCCCCCATGATATGCCTTTTAACCCTCTAAATGCCACTGTGCCCCATGATATGCCTTTTGACCCTATATGCCACTGTGCCCCCTGATATGCCCTTTGACCCCCTATGTGCCACTCTGCCTCCAGAAATGGAGGATCCAGGTCCCCTGCAGCTGCTGGAGATCTGGATCTTAGTCGTCTCATAGTCAGACCTATCTGAGGTCTGATTATAAGACGACACCGATTATAAGACGAGGGGTATTTTTCAGAGCATCTGAAAAAAACCTTGTCTTATAATCGAGCAAATACGGTATTTTCCATTCTTATTATACGTCAGCCATATAGGGTGATTTATATAAAAGCATTTGTACATTTAGTTGTAGGTCACCAGCAAAACTCAGACTCAGGAGTGTAACTTAACAAAAGATGGTTTCTTCAGCAGAATAAAGTGTTGGTCAGTTGCTTTACACTTATCCCACCTAAAATTGCTAACTACCTCTATGAGGCTTAATTTCTAGCACTGTTCATGGCAAGTGGCCCATCAAAGATGTCACCTTGTAAGTGGTCCAATGGCAGAGGTACTGCTGCTCCCCTAGGCCAGAATGTGTTGCTACTTTCATCCGCAAAAATAACACAGTCGATATATATTAGATTTTGATTGAAAAAAAGCACGGCCTGAAAATACTGCTCTTATAGTGAGGGACAAAATATTTATATAAAAGACAATTTTCAAATGGATATGTAGAACAAATAAATGAACAGGAAAAAAGTATCTAGAGCAGCAGAAAATTTGGAGGAAAAGGATGTATTTGTTAGCTTGTCTACAAAAAGATTTTTTAGGTTTCTCAAAAAAAGAGAGCAAGCTTAGCCTCTCGTTACATATATACCTCTGATATATATTATATAAAGTGTTCTTTAATCCATCATGCACTTCAAAATGTAATTTTCAGAAAGAGCCTTTTTGCTTTTCAACATTTTCATTTTAGAAATGATGGCAGTAATTTGTTTCCATAGCAATATTTTTCCCTTTTCACTTGCATGCTCTCTCTCTCTCTATATATATATAATCAAACAAATTTATTAGATTTATATTATACTGTGGTTAGAATGTTAATTAATAACAATATTAATTTTTGTTATTCTCAGAAAACAAGATTGAAATGGCAGATTTAGAAGTGCCTCATTAATAAGAACATTCATTTTAGTGATGCTACAAAGCAGGATTAAAATTGACAAAATTAAACAGACCAGCCAAATTCATTTGAGGCAAACAAAATATTTAAATTGTCTTTTCATATTAACACTTCTGCTACTGAGTAAGATATATATAGAATATAAAAGGAAAATTTTGAGCTCCTAAAAAAGAGGGACATCAGGTGGGGGAAAAGGGACATTTAGGAGATTTAAAGTAGCTAGTGTAAATAAGCATTCCTAAATCCCCAGACTCCTTACTCACAGAAAATGTAAGTATAACTTAAAAGGAGATTAAGAAAGATTTATAGAAATGGAACTCATATGAAATGTCATAGATTGGCAGAATACGTTCCATGAAAGAAATGCATTATAAAGGTGTAACGGATGCTGGACCCCCATTTTATGAAAATTATTGGGGCTGCAATTTCACATTATTTACAGGGATTAAATTGTAATATTTTGTATTTTCACCCGCTTGTTTCTAGACACAGTTCCCTAACAGCTTCTCAGTGCCAACCTTGTCCCCTAACAGCTTCCCAGTACCAACCTTGTCCCCTAACAGCTTTCCAGTGCCAACCTTGTTCTCTAATAACTTTCCAGTGCCAACCTTTGAGCATTGTACTTCGACTGTTTGTATCAAATATAATGGAGACATATGACCCTCTCTGTTACTTGGAGATGGCTAAGCATTTAGTTTGGTAAATCATTACCAATGCAGTAGAAAAGCAGAAACCAGCACCTTTAAAGGGACATTCCAGCCATCCCATGCACTTTAATGCATACAATAGCTGCATGGTCCCTTTAAACTTTGTAGTGTTCCTTTCACAATAGGGGTATTGTGCAGAATCCCCTTTTATGCATACCTTTGGAACTCTCTGGGGGAAGTACCGCTTCTCAGGGTCAACACCTAAATCCTCCCGCCTATTTCCCCTTTAAATGGGGGTGTTTCCCATGATATCAGCGGGAATGCCCTCTAACGTCAGTGGAACTGCCCACTGAGGTCGGCGGGACTGTGCACCAATGTCACGTGACCATCCACCAACACCACGGGACCGCCCACCGACGTCAACAGGACCACCCGCTGACGTCAGTGGGGAGTCATGACCACGTCCCGCAAGGGAAGGTTCCGGGTAGCCGGAGCCCAGAAGTTCCAAGGTATGCATATATGCATTTGCCCCATTCATTCCTCTATCATCAACCACCGCCCCCCCCCCCCCCGTGTCTGATTGGAAAGAACTCCTATTGATTTTAACTGGAGCGCTTTCATGCCACTGACTAGCTGTCAGTTAAGAGCTTTAGTTTTTTATTATGTTTTGTAATTTCATATGCATTCTTCTATGGCAGGGGTGTCAGGTGCAATAGACTGTGCATTTAAGAGTTAACATCTATTAAATAATGACAAAATACAGCTAAACACTAAGTGACTTTAGTAAAGCTCAACATTTCCAGCATTGTTACAGTTAATTTAATCAAAGGGGCGACTGCAGTCTGCATATAATCATACAGTTATTCATTAAACAGGAGCTGATTTCATAAATACAGTTTCTGTACATCCTAAATACCACTGAATTAGAAAAGGAGAATTAGCAAAGCTTGTCTAATGTCTGCTATTACTCTCAGTGGAACTATCTCTACACTCCCTATAATCATTTGTAATTTCAGCTAGAACTGGAAAGGGTAGATTAATAATCAGTAAGCGCATCAGAGACGTATAGACAAAGAAATGAGTAGGTAAGGATTGTGTTTGACATCTAATTCATAGGACCGGGGCGAATAGTTTTTGCAATCAAAACAGCTCAATAAGCCAAATCACTTTGCTTAGTGGCCGTTGGCCAAATCCTTGAGTCTCTCCATGCTTGAGAAGCACTGCCATTGGTTGCTAGGTGATAGCTACTTGCACTAATCTGCTGGACTCATTGCGGGCCAATAGTAATCCTGTAATTACTACTCTTGTAGGCATGAGATTTAGATTGAAGTTCTGATAAAGAAATGTTATATTGAAAAGATCATTTGGGTCCCAGTTACCAAACTTTATTTCTTGTGATGTAATTATGTAGTTAATTCAGAATAAAAGCATTTAAATAAATGCAACATTCTACCAACCAATTTAGTATTTGTGTTTTTCACAACTTTAGAATGCTGTGTATATGAATCCAGGGACAAGGTGACAAGTTTCGCCCATGGGGACTAGCAATATATTCACCAGCATGTTTAATAGATGTATATATGATCACACTGACCAGCCCGGTCCAAGGCACAGGAATAAAAACTGCTTGAGCCAGAAACCCTTTTGGTAAGCATGGGAGTGGTGCGGGGGGAAGGCTCTTAGAATTAGCATAAAGGAGATGTCATGGAGATTCATCTAATCCTGTATAGCCTAATAAAAATACTTGAAACTTACCTAAGGAAAACTGTAGTACACAGAATATCAAACCTGGGAACTTCCCAATGTAGTCCAAATGGAGGTCAGCCACTTTTTGTTAGCCCCAGCCTTATGCAAAGCCACTATCCAAAAGGGGGAGCCTATAGTGTGAGTGAACTGGGTAGAGAGTAGGCAGAACATGGGCAGGGTGTTTCCACGCTCCACTATCCTTATAGAAAAATTAAGAAAAATCACCCAGAGACTAAGAGTTGAACTCAGGGAGTTTCCAGGTATGCAAACTATCACAGGGTAGGCACAGATAGGAAGAATATACACATGTCCACAAATATGGAACCCACTTTTGCATGGCTTTTAGGGGTTACAACTCCAGATCAGACCTGGAACGGTAGATATAGCCTATCTGTTTTTCAGTAAGGCATTTGACACTGTCTTTCCTAAAAGACTGATAATTAAATTGCACTGTTTGGGTTTGGATGTTAAAGTAGTTAAATGGATTATTAGGGGAGTACCTCAAGGATCTGGATTGGGACCCATACTTTATAATATTTGTATTAGCGATATTACAGAAGATCTTAATGGCAAGGTACGTCTTTTCTCAGATGTTACAGGTCTGCATCATGGGTAGACATCTCTGGTGGAACACGCCAAATCGTAAATAGTTTAGGAACATTAGAAGAATGATCAGGAGTGTGGCAGCTGCAGTTTAATGTTGATAAATGTGAAATGATGCACTTGGGACATAAAAATCCCATGGCAGCATGTAGCATTGAGGGCATTGGTCTGTCATAATAGAGGTAATAAAGTGTCACAAACAGCAAGTAGCAAGCAAGTTGAAAATTTGCAGTAGGGGATGCCATCTGTCCATGGTCCTGTGCCGCCTTCTCAAAAAAATTTGTCAGGTTTTAGGTATTAGTGCATTCCTACAAAATTACGAACTTGCAGACCTAGTAGAAAAATACCATTATGTTGCTACACACACAAGCACCTTCAATAACAATTAAATAAACGTTATAATAACTATAATTTTCCAAAGATCAGGCTTCACCGAAAAATGAAAAAGAAATAACACTACAATACGTCAACGTATTACTATAATAGCGTCTACCAGTTTCCATGAGTAACAGATACGAATAAAATAGAGTAAACATTTGGACATGAAACCTTCAGCCTTTGGACTGGAGTCTACCCGCCATGTCCATTTTTCAAAGGTGTCTGTTAAAGACATTTCTGTGAATTGTTCTCATTAGTGTTAGCTGGAATAAATAAACTTGAATATTTTTTGGAAAATAAAAACTACATTCCGCAATGCCATTTGCTGCACCTTTGTGCTTAATAGCTTATAACTTTTTGCAAATAGATTTAAGATCCAGTGAAAATCAGTGAAAATTCAGTTGGGTTCTCAAATTGTTTTTGAGTTATTACTCAAAGATAGGCTGACACGGCCATTTTCCACCTAACATTAACCTCAGTACCAAGTTTTATATACGTTTTGTAGGCATAAAGAACCATTATGTATTAACTCAAACATGTCAGGTGTACAAATCAGGACATTGTGTACTTGGAGGTGGGGAGGGGTATGTCTGAACCTGGGACATTCAAAATGCTCTCAATGAGAGGGGGGGAAACAGAGGAGTGGGTACTCACTGGATACAAATGTATCACCCTCAATAATGAATATGAAGAAAAGCAGAAAAGTCATACAGGATAATGGTCAAAAACAGTTCTCCTCTTTATCAATGGAAACACCGACCGGTTTTGGCGTGAACAAACGCCCTTATCAAGGTGAAACATACAAATGGTATTCACAGGTAACCTTAAGTACCCTCCCTATGAGGTCATGTGACCCAAATGGGGCAGTAGTAACAAACAATCACTTAATTGGTTACCAACAACCTGAACCATGTATAATACAATACAAAAAATACATAAAATGTACAAAAATCTATCACTTTTAAAAAACCATAAAATCCATGGCCCACCAGATGGTAATGGACAGCCATGGCATTGTGTTGCTCTCTGTCAGTTCCAATGATTTTAATGGCATTATGAATAGCAGATTTATGCTCAGATATAAGTTCCTTTAAAGGTCTTTGGGTAGATCCTACATAAATTTTGGAACATGGACAAAAAAGAACATATACCACAAAAGCAGTGGCATAGTTAACAAAGGAGTTAATATAAACCTTTTTACCTGTGTAGGGATGATTAAACCTGGGGGAGGGGGGCATGGTTGGGGCAGGGGCACCCACCTACTTTCCCACGAAGAGTCACCTTGTAGAACACTGGAAGAAGGCCCATGTGGCTAATGCAATGCATTGATTTTACAGCATCCAGGACCAGTCAGGGGAGATCAGAGGATCACCCCAAATGGCCCATAATCCCTTTACCCCCAAAACAGGACAGTTTCCAAAAATCAGTATTCCATAAAGCAGGTAAAAAATCCATCCTAAACATAAAAACCATAAATTATGCATGCAAATGACAGAATATACAGTAATCTACATAATGCATTTTTATATCTTAGTATCATTCATGTATAAACTCTGCTTCTCCAGGCAGTCCATATCACTGACAGCATTCAAAATGCATGTTACACTGATTGGCCCGGCTCCAGCACATTTCACAGCCATCATATTTGCTGTCATCAGAAATGTGAAAGCTCTAAAAATAAAAAGGGCGAAAACTTTAGCTGCCACCAGAAACCTATCTAAATGTGTCCAGTTATATGTAAAAAATGTAAAAAAAAAATGTAGCAGTGAAAAACGATACTGAAAAAAATGTACCGGTATTTGCCTTCTATTAATAAACATAAATATTTTGGCACAAAACAGGTTAGTATAATTAAAGAAACATATTTCACAGCTTTAAGAGTATGAGAAGTAATAATACATTTTTTAAAAAAGATATTGCATTTGTGGATGCTTAGGAGCAAATTGATAGTCACTGATTATGGGATGGCTTTAGATGTTATCAGCACTAAGTGATTGAAAAATAATATATAATATATATATATAATAATATCTGTAAATTATATATATTAAATTCTTAAACCTGGGTCTCGAGACTTAGAGAATCACTGTTTCTTAGCTTTCTCTGTTTCTTACAATCACACCGATAGGGAGAGAGGCAGAGAACAGAGACAAAAGTGCAGGAGATCTGCTGTAGACCAAAAGCTCCAGTCAAGTGACCCTGTGATCACGGTCACCCTATAATTGCCGTGATGTACCTGCAGGGACATCTTTTCACGACATACCTGGTATGTCATTGGTCGCGAAGGGGTTAAAGAGAGGATGCACAGGAACACAATTATATTTACTCTTGAAGAAGTTAGGCTATTCACTGATCTGATGAAACACACTGAGATTTTGTCTTGAAGTTTTTTTCTTTGAAGTGGTGGTTCCCTGGGGCTAGCAGGAGTTGTACACAAGGAGGAAAATATCTGAGACTAACTTTATTTGGTGTTCTTCTTCAGTGTTCTGCAGCAGGAGAAGGACTCTTCATGGTGTGTATGCCTCATTGTTTGTACAGTCTGTTAGTTCGACTTCCTTGTACCAGTAAGGTTTATTTAGTATATATTTATACACTATTATTGCTTTCTGTTATTTTGTTCTGTGCCTTTTGAAGACCTCCCCATATAAATATGACAAACCTCTGGACATTTTGAGTGCATTTATTTGAGATTTCCCTTTGATGCATAGATTTATTTTATAGTATTTACTTTTTTTCCTTATGGTTTGGGCCCTGTAAATTTGCTTTTTTTTTAATCGGCCATGGGAAGGAGCGCTGTACAGCAGGAGCAGCATTATTAGGGACATTTAGACGCATATTGTTTAGGACACTGTATTTTTCTTTTGTTACTTATTTGGCAGTATACGTTAATCAAGATATTTGTTCATAAATAGAACAAAAAATAGGAATCATCAATTCAGCAAGGAAAGGTATTTAGTAAGCATTTTGCTATTTGCAAAAGCCTCATAAAAGTTTTAGAAGGGCAATAATTCAAGATTTTATGAGAAGTTATTTTACATATTTGACAATATAAAATAATCATTGTTTTACAGTTCCAACGAAATGCGGTATGAAATGCAAATGGTTTGTTTTCAACAGCCATACATCAACTAAGAAAATTTAAGAGTCTACTGTAAAGCAACATGTTATAAGTGACATTTTGACTATAAAACTCATACAGAATGCTACGCCATTATCAATGCTGTAGATGTCCGGACTTTCAGGAAGAATCAAGTTACTCTAAAGCAGTGTTCCTCAAAGTTTTCCCAATATAGTGCGAAGTAATAACATTCTTTTTTTCACCAAGCGGGAGCTTTTCACGGTATGCATTTTAAGTTATTGAAGCCCACCGACCCCTTACAAGAACAAGATCACAGCTTCACACATTGTTCTAAAGAGTGAAGCTTTGTTTTGAATCAGTTAAAAGAATACAACTGAAACCAGTAGCAATAATGGCAAAACTGTTCAATAAAATGACTGTTTTCATGCAAGGCTGCTCATCCCAGCCCACCCTGTGAAACAGGCCCGGACTGGCCATTTGGCACACCAGCACCTCATATTTCTAAGGTATACAGCGTGCGGCTGGATTATGCCCATCCACCCATTACGTGAGCATAAAAACGTAGTGTGTTGCCACGCATATGCCTCAGTCAGCTGCACCTACATCATAAGGTGGCCGCTGGCCTTAAAGTGCCAGAGCCGCCTTGTGATCACAACTCTGGCCCAGCTGTCAACTCATCGAAACAGTTGACAGACAGCAGAACAACTGAAAGATCCCAGCAGGAACCTCTATTAATCAAGGTTTATGGACTGTTGATCATGTTAAGATTCCATTTTCACTTAAAAGAGAGTTTTCACAGTAACAACTTTTAGCACAACTAAATCCATTTCATCAAACTCCCCATACGCTGTCCTTTTTTTGTTTGTCAATTATTGTAATTGCTTTGGAAATATTTCCTTGGAAGGTTCACCTCAGGGCAGCTGATATCTGTGTCAGAATCTGCGACAGCCAGCATACGTAATTCTTATTCGGATGTTACAGTATCTCTCTTCTCTTCACCAACCCACTCAAATACTTCTTTACTTACTCAGAAAAACAGGAAATCGAAACTGAGCTGATGTTGAGAAAAAAACACACACATTATAGCAACCAGCACCAACAGATTGACATGGCCTGTCTTCTCACCCAAGGAACTGGATCTTCAAGGCTAAGAGACACTGCCCTCATTTTCACAGTAAGCTTGTTTGCTCAGGCCCTCCTCACCTGTTGTTTCCGTAAGTCAAATTGTTATGTTATATACTACTTGCTATGTCCTGTCTACCCATTGTACAGCGCTGTGGAACATGATGGCGTTATATAAAACAATAAATAATAATAAGTTAAAACATATTCCCCATAAACGTATTTTTCCTCTTGGGTAGGGTTTCTTGGATTAAGACGCAAGTTTCCCTAAACTGTTATACCCGCTGCAAGTTCTACCGGTAATGCAAAGACCCAGACTTCACAAAAACTAACAAGGGCAGGCTTGGACAGGGGACAGCAGGGCAATTGCCTCCCAGTCCAGTCCTACTTCTCTAAACAGGGCCAACCTGAGCCCCAATTCAGTCTGGCCCAATTCCACTGAAGTGGAACGTAACAGGGTCAGGTAACACAATGTTATGTGACGCCGCGGTACTAGCAGCTCACGTTGTGTACAAGCTGCCCTGGACATTGACTACATGCAAGATGAAAGAGTTTGTGCTTTAGAGAGTGAGTGTACGTCAGAATGAGTGTACATTAGAGTAAGTGTCTATGATGGAGTGTGTGTATAGGTGTTATATGAGTGATACATGCCCTTCCACTGCTTACAAAGCTGATGCATCCCCTTGAATAGTAAATTGCAGTCATTGCAGTAAAACATACGGGTGATCAAAGCTATAATTCCAGCAAAATATCCCACAACATCCTGTATCGCCCTGTAAAGATTTAAGAGCCTTCATCAAACATCATAGATTCCACTGCTTCACGCAAACCACGGCAACAATTCCACAAACCATCTTTCCATTAGTCAACAGGGAATAATTGTTTATGAAATGTTTTCTCATCAGCAGAGTTCATTTTTGGACTGAGTAAAACTTTTTATGTGAAGATTGAATATAGAACACATAGAACACCCATTTAATTAAAGATTCACCAAATTCAAATAAATGAGACTAGGCAGAGAATAAACCTCTACTGCTGTCCATTAAGCCACCACTTCAGGCTATATGTACACTAAAAATGCCATTGACCCCCCTACCTGAAATAGTAGGGGTACAAATGATCGCTAGTTAGAGCAATTCTTCATAATCTAAAAGGTTCACCGACTAATAAAACCAGTATACTAACTCCCTAAAGAACATAACGAGAGAGGATGTCATCAATCTCCCTGCCTATATTGTCTGGCTACATACTAGCCTTGACTTCACTATAATTCATAAGATGGAGGGACAGGGTGATTTGGGTCCCTTGCCTGGCATGCCAATAAGGGACACTTTGATGGCAGGTTTTGCCCACTCCATTAATAGCCAATACAGAACTTTGTTATTTGATAAATGCGGCCTTTATTCTTCTTGTTTCAGGCAGCTGTGTCCGCTCATTAATTTATTCCCTACGGAGCACTACTTCAATCATCAGCTACCCCACCCGTGGCTTCCTTTTCTGTTGCTAGGCTACTCTCCCCGCCCTGTTTTATACTTTGCTCCACCTCCTCTTGTTCTTTTATCCAATCGGCTGTCTCGCTCCATCCTGCCCCCACCATCTGACGGGTCCTGGCAGGTAGAGGCAACCGGCGTAGTGACGTCACTGTTTACCCTGGCGTGAATCTGTTTAAAGTGTCCGGTGTCGCGGGTCATATAAAGCGGCCAGGATCCTGACCCGGTTCCCGTTTCCCGGCTGCTTCCCCGGGTTTTCTCCGCTTTGCACTTTATGTTCGCCGGTTTGTCACCGTGAGGATGGAGGTAAAACTGCCTGACATGTATGTGTCCTTCCTACCTGCAGCCGGATCAAAGTAGGGAGCCTGGAGCTGCCAGGACCTCCGTGCTGCCCACCGGCCCATTTCTATAGTGCTCTGAATAGCAATAAATGAGTGCTGTGTGTGTGTATGTATGTGTGTGTGTATATATATATATATGTATATTACTGTGAGTGTGTGTATGCATTTTTACATTCGTTTGTGGTTATTGATTGATTTTTTTTGTTGTATTGTCTGTGAATGTGTTTGGGTTACTCCAGGCTCACTCCTGTCCATCACATAGGCGGTGCATTGTGTTGAAAAGGCTTTATTGAACGGAGTTTAGTTTTTGTTGGTGAATTTATGTATGTTTATTGTATTGTGTTTTGTTTTATTGCAAATATTATTGTCACTGGAATAGGAAGTGACTCATGTTTTATAGAACCCCTTATTTATTACGACCCCCTAACTTGGGCGCATAATGAAGATCTCTTAGAATTGTGTGCACTTTATGTGATGGCCAATAAGTGTATTACCACTGCTGCTACATAGTTACCGCATGCTTTCTATTAAAGGACACTACACATTAATGAACCATAAAAAAAAAAAAAAAAAAAAACACCAAAAATAATTTTAAATAAAATCTGATTGTGTTATTACAGAATAGGAAAAATATAGCTGAGCATTCAGTGCATAATTAATCATATCCGCTCCAGTCCCAGATATCACTTTTCCTTGTTTTGAAGGTTTGTTCAATGACCAAGAACCACAAGGTGCACCAACCATGGTCATCAAAGGCATGGCCACCAAAGCCATGGCCACGTGCCCCTATTACGCCAACCTTACCAGTATTAAAAGGGGAAGTAAAATTCCCTTCCTTATGTAGCTGTTAACGCTCATTTCTTCCTGTGTGCGTCCTTTTTGATTGTCCGCTGTGAGGCTAGTCTGGGACCATGCAAGAGCAGACTGTCCATATGGTGAGGATCTGAAAGTGGGTTCCTGAATGTTCTCTTCCCATAATATTTTGTTACGTTTGATGCTTCCTCCCTTTGTTTTTAGTTCAGAGAAAGACTTCCTGAAACTTTTAATTTGACAAGAATGGCAAATATGTTTATCTCGCTGCAGCTAAAGGGTCAATGAGCCAGGCCCTGTAGTGATTATATTATTTTTAGGAGATTTTTGGAGTGTGTGTATATAATATACATAGATCCACAGATCTATGTATAGATCCGTAGATCCTTGCAACAGGCATTTTTAAAAAAATGTTAACCTTTAGGTATGCTTGAATTCTATATCAATTTATCTTTATTTGCAATTATATTTTTAATGTATTGCATTTTAGTGTCTGAAAGAAATCACAACAATGCCCCAGATTGACAGGGAAAGTAGTCCCTCTTTTGGATTAACAGCCTTTGGAACGCAAAGTCGTCAGTCGCTTATCCCTTTGACAGTTGGTGTTGGTATATCACAAACTCTATATTGGATGTGTGTTTGTAAATATTTATTAGTCTAAAACAGCTACTCAATTACATAATCTTCTGCATAGCAAACAAAGGTTTCCTCATTTGGCCATTGGAAATATAGGAAATTTATTGTAGAACTGTAGCAGAAATCATTGTGTACATAATAAACATATACAGTCAATAAGAGATAGCCCATAACCTGTCTTCTTACTTTTGTTTGAAGCCTGAGGTTAAGGTGGGATCTGCGGTTCCCAATGTTTCTTTGAAGAGCCTCAATGGACCACCCGGTTTCCAGTCTTTGCTCTCCCTGAATAGATATGCAACCCCTTCCGGGTCTAAATGCCAGCAGGATGGCCCAATCTTCGTGGTTCCCCCTGACTGCACCTCCCCTTAAACATATAAAATATTCATTCAATAAAATATATAATTTCATACCCTGTTTTATTGTTCGTTTTTTATTTTTTTACTTCTACTTCTGGGCTCATACTCAATGAATAGATCCCCTTTCCATTCCTGGCCAAAACGGCACCAGGATGGCCCACGCATCTTGACTTCTTTAGTGGGAGGTGGTGACGGCCAGTCGGCCTCTACCACCAAAAAACCAAATCTTCTGGGAGCTGGTTACCACTGTTTAGTTTTCAGTGCATACAGCCTGCATACATGTACATCCTTGTCTAGAAATAATTTAAACGGTAATCTATCAAAAAAACAAACAAACAAAAAGTGTCACACTTGCCCCCATAGTGAATTGGTTTTAAATAAAGGGCTGTTGATAGCCCTTGCTGAAAGTCCAGGGCTGGTGAGACAGAACAGGAAAACCAATGTAGCTGAAGGACCCAGGTGCTATTTTGTGTTACCAACAAAATCCAACAGGACATGACTGGTGCACCTGTGACGGAGTCAAACATATGGAGTGTGCACAGGTTGGGAGAGCCTCAATGTCCAGACCTGAGACTAAGCTCTCCCTCTCTAACAGGTACTGCACAGCCAGAATAAAGAGAAGCTATTGCAATATACTCATAACTTCTTTCATTCAGCTACTAGGACTGGTGTTTCACGCATGATGACACATGTATGTCATGTTTATCAGATTATGTGGAGTCCTATTTTACTTGTGAGGATAAAATTAAAACTTGGAGAAGGGCTGAAAAGATTCTGCGGCGAGAATAAACCACAGTATGTGTCATGAAACCTGAGTAGTGTAAGCTTGGAGCGCGGATTCCAGCTCTATTGTATTCCGTTTGAAGCACACCTTAGAATTTTGTGTGCCCTGCCCTTTAAATCGAACAGAATTAGATTTAGTTTAGGATTGAGCCATTTCTTAACCCTTTAAGGATATAGACTATTTTATACTTGGGTGGTTTCTTATGGCTTCCTTAGATACCAATACACATACCTGTTGCACTTTTATAGTGCATCCCTGCATTATAGAGCATGTATTAACTTGATTATAGTAAGTGAGTTTTTACGTCCCCAATACCTCTGTGTTTATCCAAAGTCTTTGTTAACGTGTGAATTGTGTTTTTGTATTTAGAAAAGTCTTCATTAATGCCTGAGGAAGGGACCTAACAACTTGGTCTCGAAAGCTCGCAATTAATAATTTTTTTATTTTTTTTTTTTATTTTTTTTTTAGCGGAGGCGAGAGAGGGACGCCAAGTGGTTTTCGCTTACCCGCTCAGCGCCCCTCTCTCTCTCTTCTGCGGCGAGTCTCCGTGTTCGATCTCAGTGCTGGCTTGTAATGCTGAGTGCCGGAAGTGACGTCAATTTCCGGCACTCAGCATTACAAGCTGACACTGTGGCAGAGCAGGGCTGTTTAAAAGGTAAGTACAAAGGGGGGGGTTAGGGTAGATAATGCGTTGGTGGGGGGGCGGCATTTTAAACTTTGCCCGGCGCCCCAGGCCCTGCCTACATCCCACCAATGACATAATATAAGTCTAATAAATTATATATATTACATTTTGAGTAGGCAAAAAAGGAGGGGAATGCCTAAACTTCTGCTTTGCGGTTAAACACTGAAAACACACTGCATTTTCCAGAAGTTAGTCTAGGGCTGAATGTTGAAACCTACCTGCCTCGTTGCCCTTCTAAATATGAATGTAGAACTAGCACGGGGCATATCAGATAGACATACTGTGCTTGGCATAGAGAGGCTGCAGTTGCTGCATTAGATTATTTCACTTTCATCTTCCTAGGTATAATATTTATTATGCCTTCTATACACGCACGTTTTCTTTTGGTGTTTGAATTTAAGTTTTAACTTTATTTTTTCTGTTAGGGAACATAGAATGCCTGTCTTTTTATACTGTTCATGCATGTCCTTGTAAATCGCATTGCAGTATAAACTTGGGCCATAGCACGGTTTGTGGAATCAAGTAACGAGCAATGTTTGGGCTGTGGTTAAACTGACTGTTCTGTGATCTCCAGGCCATGGCTTATCAATGACTCGGTAAAGAAAGAAATGGATGAGGAGGCAAGCCGTCTGGAAAAACTTCACGTTCACAGTGTGTATGAAAAGATTGCTCCGTACTTCAACGACAAGCGCTATAAAGCTTGGCCAAAAGTACAGAAGTTTATTTTAGCTCAAGAACCTGGCAGCTTAATTGCCGATATAGGTGAGTTCTTTTAAATGATTAAGTGTACTTGTTTGTACTAAACAACCTTGCAACAATATGTATTTAAACTCGTATTTTGTTTTTAATTTTCTAAAATGCGCTAGTTTATAAAATGCTCTAAAATTGTTCATTGATGACATACACTGTATTGGCAAGAATATGTGGACACCCCTTCTAATTAATTTAGCTCTCCTTTCACCCTTTCAAGGGTGACCTACTTCACCTTCCTTATCTATTCCCTGCCTCATAGCCTTAAAAATGTCTTTTCAAAACGTTCAATTCCATTCTTTGCCCCTCATAACTACCCCTGTCAATGTCTCTCCCCTGGCTGCCTGTGCACTTCAGGATTTATTTCAAAGTCCTAACTCCTTACTTTTTAATCTCTTCATAGCGCTTCCCCTATTTACGTCTCCTCGCTCTTCTCTAAATACACTGCTAACTGGTATCTTCGCTTATCCAATTATCTTTTTCTGGCTCTTATGCGCACTTGCAAGATTTGCTCTTCCCGGCCTATAAGTCTTTCCCCATGACTTCCATTCTTCAAGGGAGTTGATGCAACTTTCTTTATCTCAATTTTTGTAGTCGCTCCTTTGGACAATACTTTATGCAATCACTAAAAGTGTCAATTTTACCTCTTGTAATACACCCTAGTTCCATCTACATTGCAAGCTCCTTTAATAAGGACCCTCCTTACCGCTTGTTTCTGTAAGTTGTTATGCGCTACTTGTAATTACTTGTTTACCAATTGTACAAAGCTGCAGAATATGATGGTTCTATATAAGAGAATAAATAATGTTTTATCCAGAATATATATATATATATATATATAGATAAATATATATATATATATATATATATATTATATCTCTGTTTAGCACAGTAGCATGTGTATCTTGAGTGGTTAGGTTATGCTAACATAAACAAGTTGTGTTCCATAAGAGCGTCCCCAGAAAATGGCGGAGTGACAGGAGTAGTTTGGAACCTCAGGGATCAGTATTGGGACCTGTAATTTTTCATATAATTAGTCATATTACAAAAGGTCTTAATGGTACGGTATTACTTTTTGCAGATCATATAAAGGTCTGCAACAGGGTAGATATTTACGGTGGAACAAACCAAATGGCGAAGGACTTAAGTCAGAAGAATGTTTGCAAGTGTGGCAGCTGTAGTTTAATGTTGGTCAATGTAAAATAATGCAAACAAATCCCAAGGTAGTATATAGTATTTAGGGCAGTGTTGTCTCGTAAGAAAGGGACTTGGTAGTCATTAATTCTGAGGACATAAACTGACAATGCAATAAACTGTTGCAAAAAGCATCGCTTGGTGCTGGGTTGTATAGCCAGAGGCATTACTTGCAGAAAGTCTGTCACTTTATAGGTCTTTGGTTCAGCTCTTTCCTTTAAAATTTCACTTTCAGTGTCTCCAGACGCAAGGTTCCATTCTAGGACCTCTTCTGTTTGCACTTTACACTTCATCTTCATAAGTATGTATAGCTTGGAGTAAAGATCTATGTGATAGAAACATTTTAACTACTTAATGGGGTTTTACAAAATACAGGAGGAGCGTTTATTTCAAAGGATGAGAATTGTTAGTATAGGAGGTCATGATATAAAAGTGGAGGGTCGGAGGTTTAGTAGTGTAAGTGGAACAGCCTCCTGTCAGTAAGGGAATTTAAAGCTATCCTTAATCTAAGACACGATCAAGGACTGATTAAGACCCGAGTCTAGATGGGCTGAATGGTTCTACAATCCTTTACAGAAAAAAAATATCTCCATTAACATTTCAGTCTGAGTCTATCCACCAATGCAATCTCCATCACAAATATAAGGCAAAGCTCCTCTCCAGGAAAGAATCAATGCTTTTACCCTGTATGGCCCCTGCCGGTCTGTTAATATATCCGTTATTTCCATAGTTCCTTGAGTCTTCAGAATAATGCAAATGGACATCATTTAATAGCTTTCCTATTGGAAGCCCCATTCAGAAACATCTTCCTTTTTTGCTAACTTAGTTAAAATCTTCGACTTATCAGACTCCTTCCTCTGTAAGGACGGCTCAGCCCTTAAATAGGAGGCAAACATGCTTTGCCCAAGAACCAACAGTGGCAGATGTGCATGTGAGCCTTGTCGGTGAGATATGGCTGGTACTTCTCGAGGCACTGTGAGCAGCGATCCACTTCTGACCAGATGGGTGATTTGGTTCTTATCTGCTGTCCTAATCCTCCATCGTCATCTATAGTTTAATGCAAACAAGTTAAAATATGGATTGCATGGAGATCTGCCATATTGACGTAGGGTAACCAGGTAACATGTAAGTATCCATATGTTCACTCGGTCAGCTTACTTTTTATTACTGTGTCTCGTTATATCCGTAATACCATGGGTTTGTGTGTGTGTGTGTGTGTGTATATATATATGTATATATATATTCTATAATTATTTTGTTATGAAAGGTCCAAGTAAATCACTTATCTTCTATTTATCATTTAGTATTCATAATAAGATGTTTTTCCATAAAATTGTACACACTTTAGCAGCCATATATGGTAATATTAATTCAAAGCAACACAACTGGTAATAATAATTATCTTTAATGGGGTGATTTAGTTGGCCTTTTAATTTGTCTGTTTTAGAATAATGATGGGGAAATTAAAGTCTTGCGGTAATTAATCTAGCCATACGAGTAAATCGCAGTAAAACCACAAACCTAGTTTGCATAACTTTGGAGATAAATCTTGTGTAGTCTTAAATGCAAATACATATTTTAATGCTGTTTACACGCATTAATGGCAGAAGGAAAGAAGAAATGTATGAGCTATATTTTTTGGGGGTGACGGAGAGGCGCAAAGGAGATACGACCGCTGGCTATGATATGTCTTGTGCATTGGGGCATAAAAGCAGATGTGCCATTGTCTCGTACCAATTAAAGCTGGTTTCTGATTTATTTTCAAGCTGTTTTTATGTCATTCTTTTAGGATGTGCAAATGGAAAATATCTCCACATCAACAGTCAAGCATTCAAAGTGGGATGTGACTACTGTGTTCCATTGGCCGAGTCCGCACGAAATAAGGGCTATGAAATAATGGTGTGTGATGGGCTTAATCTGCCCTACCGCAGTGGCTGCTTTGATGCTGTCCTTTCAATAGCAGGTAACTCACAAAACAATTGTTTCTTCTTCATAAGATTCCACTTGTGGCTATTTTCCAACAAAAGTGTTGCCCAACTGTCTAGCCAGATACAAAGTAGTACAACTCCCTGTTACCGTCATACATCAAGAAGGGCCAGTCTTGGTGGGCTCTCACTGCCAGATGGGCTTAGTTAACCAATTTCTAATGGCCAGCTCAGTCCTTTTGCAGGAGACTTTCCAGGGTTTCGCCTTCATAATGGAGTTTGTGGGTTGAAACTGTAGCTCTCCTGCAAGCTAACTCTCTTTTATTGAATAAACCCCCAATATTATGAATATTGAAAATAAGAAGGTATGATCAGCCCCGAACGTCATTAGTATAAAAAGGGAGTAGCTTTATTCACGTACACTGCTTGACTGTTTTATTTTGGTCTCTAAACATTACTTTATTTATCTGGTCTTCCCCACTCATCTTCATAATTATTCATTTGGCTTTTCAGCTTGTATGCTTTCCTCACAAAATGTTACTTATTTTACCCCATTGACCTTTTATATACATATATCTAAATAATAAAAAAAGTTTTAACACCTACAAAATTGTGTCTACATCCAATGACAAAGCTCATAACGTTTTAAGTCATTGTGCAGACCTTGACATACAGGCCTTCTGCTTGACACACCTGCATTAAAGGCAGATGTCTACATAGACTGTGAAGCTTTGTAACTAACAGGTAATGCTTTTATCTCCTGCTGCACAGTGATCCACCATTTCTCAACCAAGGAGCGTCGCATTCAGGCCATTCGAGAGCTGTCTCGGATTTTAAGAGTTGGCGGACAGGTGATGATTTGCGTTTGGGCAAAGGAGCAGAAAAGGCGGAAGTTCGAGAAGCAAGATATACTTGTTCCTTGGCATCTGGAACCAAGTTTGTCTACCGTATCTTCGGAAAACCTACAACAATCCATTACCTCAGAGACCGGGAATGTCCGTTTACATCAACGTACTAACCGCACTCTTGAAATACACAACATAACTAAACGGAGTTCAGTTGATGAAGGGGGAGAGATGTCTGACCAATCTTTTCACAATCTTGTTCGATCAAATGTTTTATCCAGGTCACTTGATTCGGGGTTAGATTTAAACTTCAAGTGTGAAAGTAGTAACCAAAAGTACCAGGGCATTTTAAGCAGATTTTATGATTATTGTTCACAGATTAGCATAGCTAAACACGGGCATCCGTTTGAATTGTCCAAACCTAGTGGTTTCTTAAGACAACTTGGTGACATACTTCCAAAATATGTGCAGAACTTTCACAGAACAGACATCAGACTGACTGAGGCAACAACATTGCCATTCAATAGCATGAGCGGCCCTTCTGCTGCCCAACATCTTCATGGAACAGACATAATCAAGGATTACAGTAATGTTCCTTTACCAGATTTACATGCAAAATCACCGAAACCTAGTACTTCAAAGAGTTGTGCAGAGTCTGTTTATAAAAGTATTAATGAACATGAAGCCAATGCTGCCTCTAATGGTGAGATAGCTGCAGCTCATCTTAATTCCAAAACTAAAAATAACAATTGCCTTAGGTACTATCATATTTTTAAAAAGGGAGAATTAAAAGAGCTCATAGAAAAGTATATCCCTGAGCTCCACGTGGTGCAGACCTTCTTTGATCATTCAAACTGGTGTGTTATCGCTGAAAAAGTTCAAATTTGGAAGATCTAGTTTGCAACCTCCTCCTTTTTATGACTGTTTTTATATAGTTGGTGCTGTTTCTTATTCCATAAATTATTTTTAATTGTGCAAATAACTTGTTTACTTTTTACCTCTAATAAATTCATAGTAAAATTTACTGTTTTTTTTTGTGTTATTGCAAAGAACATTTTAATAGCTTGCAGATTTATTGCACCTTAAATAGACAAAGGGTAACTCACACCATGTGTTTATTACTAGTGCCAGATTAAGATTTCAAAACATTAGCACCATTTTTTTTTTTTCCCCCCTAACCTTTGCACAATGTTTCATGCAGTAGAATATAAGCCATTTGTATGGATTTTAACTCTGTAAACGTTAGACTAAAACCCTGACCCCCTATGTACCGCCTTGTGGTGAACCAAATGAATCGGATTTAATCACTCGGCTTGGTACTATTGGAATTCTGTGCCGGAATGGTATTCATTATCGTTGCCATAAATAATTAGCTAAGTTTGGTGTTATCCAAATAACACATGACTGACCACAATGGCAGCCTCCAGGTATGTGGTTAATGGGGGTGTATTAAAATAAAAGCAGGTTTTGTCAGTGCTAAACTATATTACTGTATACAGAATTTTGTGTATTTAAGGCGGAAAAATATTTTTTGTAGCTTGCCCTTTAAAATAGTAAATTAGTCTAAACCTTGAGTTAGAAGCAAAAAAACTTAGGCCTGTAATTTTTTTTAATTTTCTCTAAAATTTGTAAATAAATTAAAATCCCCAAATTCTAAATCTTTTATATTAAACTGGATTGAAAGAACATTTTCTTAAATATTTTGTATAGACTGATGAATGTAAGTTTTGCTGAAAGTTTTCAAAGAATAAAGACTGTCAGATTTCAAGACAATTTCAACCACTTAGATAAACTGTGCATAAATGCAGTATTTAAGAGAATATTCCAAAACTGTCAACTTGTCACTTTAAAACATGTCAATCATGCTGACAGCACATTAGGGGACTTTGAATTTATTCAAGCAGATGTTTTGCATACCAAGTACACGCTTAAAGTTTTCATAAACTCTAAATACATTTGCTGACAAATAACCTGCACGTTTAGATGTGTTTGAATTTTTCATTAAAGTAAATCTGAATGAGTTTACAAAGTCAACAAAAAAGAAGTCAAATAACAAATGCATTACCATATAAAGTTCAATTCTTTGTATCGTTGGCAACAAAATACCAAGGCTAGTCATACTGGTCTACGTCAGCTGCAAAATACTCACACCAGGTATAGGCGTCAGGGTCTGGATTTGCAACGCAGAGCTGTCTGTTCCTATGGAGGGTCCGGTGTTTACCAAGATGGCCCCAAAGAAGCTGAGTCTCAAGGTTCAAGATTGCTACCAGTCCTGAGTTCCTAGTTACTTTCTGCTTAACAACCCTACCCCCCCATCTTAATGCAATATCACATTGATCCATGACAGGGTAAAATAAAATATGCATATGTTATCTAGTTATTTTATTTTACCTGTTATTAATGGCAACAGATTTGCACTGGCATTTTACGGTCATTCTCTGTCTTTGTACATGTTCCCTACGGATGGAGAAGCATGTGTTCTGTGTGATATGGCCAATTGACTACCGTACATATTATGCCCATTTCCTTTGTATTATTGTATTATTCCTATGCGTTCTTAAGACATTTGCCTTTGAAAATTATGCATCAAACACCATGTACTATGTCCATATACTGCAATAAACAGAGAATTGATTAAGATTGCTGTCAGTCCTTAGCTGCGAACCAGCTGAGAGTGGAATCACCTGAACAACATGAAGAAAGAAAGCGGTATCCCAGACAGAACCACTGAATCTTAGTCAAGGCAGGCTGTTGCATACTGGAGCAGGACATGGCACGCCAGTACAAAGGCATAATATAGGCACAAAAGGGGAGGCAGAGCTCTGGCATATGGTTCAAGATCCAGTAGCGACAGTACTGTAGGATAAGACAAATTCTTGGTCAAGGCAAGGAACTGGAGACCAGTGCAGTACTCAGGACAAGGACAACTTCCCGAGACTAAACATAGCTCTTGCTGGGTAAGGGCTACAAGGTAAAGAGAGATACACTTACTGGCCACTTTATTAGGTACACCTGTTCAATTGCATGTTAACACAAATAGCCAATAAGCCAATCACATGGCAGCAGCTCAGTGCATTTAGGCATGTAGACATGATCAAGACAACTTGCTAAAGTTCAAACCGAGCATCAGAATGGGGAAGAAAGAGGATTTAAGTGACTTTGAACGTGGCATGGCTGTTGGTGCCAGACGGGCTGGTCTGAGTATTTCAGAAACTGCTGATCTACTGGGGTTTTCCCGCACAACCATCTCTAGGGTTTACAGAGAATGGTCCGAAAAGGAGAAAATATACAGTGAGCAGCAGTTGTGTGGACGAAAAAATGCCTTGTAATGTCAGAGGTCAGAGGAGAATGGGCAGAGTGGCTCGAGATGACAGAAAGGCAACAGTAACTCAGATAACCGCTCTTACAACCAAGGTATGCAGAATACCATCTCTGAACGCACAACATGTTGAACCTTGAAGCAGATGGGCTACAGCAGTAGAAGACCCCACCGGGTGCCACTCCTGTCAGCTAAGAACAGGAAACTGAGGCTACAATTTGCACAGGATCACCAGAACTGGACAATGGAATAACATGGAAGACTGGAATAACATTGCCTGGACTGATGAGTGTCGCTTGATGGTTCAGGCTGGTGGTGGTATAATGGTGTGGGGGACATTTTCTTGGACCCCTTATTACCAATTGAACATTGTTTAAATGTGATAGCCTACCTGAGTATTGTTTCTGACAATGTCCATCCCTTTATGACCACATCATCTTCTTATGGCTACTCAAACTGGTTTCTTGAACATGGCAATGAGTTCACTGAACTCCAATGGCCTCCACAGTCACCAGATCTCAATCCAATAGAGCACCTTTGGAATGTGCAGGAACAGGAGGTTCACATCATGGCTGCAGCAACTGCGTGATGCCATCATGTCCATATGGACCAAATCTCTGAGGAATGTTTCCAGCACCTTGTAGAAAGTATGTCACGAAGAATGAGGGCAGTTCTGAAGGCAAAAGGGGGTCCAACTCGGTACTAGCAAGGTGTACCTAATGGAGTGGCCATTGAGTGTATATGAGTATAAAAGGAAGTGCACACCCAGGAATATTGGGTGTGTGTTCCCCTTTAAAATATAGGGCATTGCTAACATGTGTAAAAAAATCAAGCACATAGGCAGCCATCTCCATAGACAAACATTGGAAGTAGAATTAGTCGTACTGACGAGCTCAGTGAGTTTAAGCATGGCAGTGTATAGGATGTCACCTTTGCTGCAAGCCAGTTCATGAAATTTCTGCCTTGTTAAATCTACCCATTGTAAGTGCTATTATTGTGAAGTGAAAGTGGAGTAACAGCCCATCCGCTCACCCTCGTAGAGTGGCTCTGTTGAATGCTGAAACAACTGTCCGCTGTAGCATCACTCACTATAGCGTTCCAAACGGCTTCTGGAAGCAACATCGCCACAAGTGCTGTGCATCGAGGGTTCCATGAAATGGGTTTCCATGGCCGAGACAGGAGAAAGCTACCAATCGGAATGCATGCTGCCTAGTGTAAACTTTAGTCACCTGACAAATCGTCTGTGGGAATATGTGCCATTTCAGCCAATTTCAAAATCTTGTGGATAGTTTTCCCATATTTTTGGTAGGGGATTTCAAACAAGTTCATATAGGTGTGATGGTCAGGTATCCACATCCTTTAGGTGATATAACATGCATTACTGTATACAGCACTGTATTTTAGATCCCCTTTAAACAATAATTTATAGGAAAGGTTTGGACATTCTACAGTACTAGGAATCTCTAATTTCTTTGCACTGCTGATAACGAACAATGCAGAACAAATGATAAAAGCCCCAGATCTCCAAACAATGTCAAATGTATTTTATTTTTTTGAATGTCCTCCACCAGAAAGAAAAAAAACCACTTAATACAGGTATTAATTTCAGCTGAACATTAATTCTTTCATAGTTTTCTGCAGCTGCACTGGTACTGAAGAACTAACACTAAACAAAACTGTGACGGGTCTGTGAAAAGTTTTTGCCAAATACTTTAACACCTTAACGACCAATGACATGCCAGGCACATCACGGAAAATTGGTCAGTTAATGACTGATGACGTGCCTGGCCCATCATGGAATTATGTAAGCGTAGAAAAATCGCTTTGTTCACTTAAATGGTGTTGCTGTAATGTCTCGATGTTGAGGAATTCTGAAACTAGTTTCAGGGAGTATCCTGAATTAGTAGTTGTTATAGGACCCTTCTACTTTTGCAGATCCCCTCTAGTGTAGGGTTATATGTACCCACCAATGAGAAATAAGACGTGCAATGGTATTCTTCACAATATATTGTTGTAGGTGTTCCCAACAGATTTATTTTTAAATGATCCTGGTTTCATAACGGTTTTGTTTGAATGACTTGTTTCCAGTTGATTATTGAAGTCCTCTGTGTAAGAGCATATGTGATAAGAACGGATGGCTTGGCTGTGAATAATACCTTATTTTGCATGGGATCGGTGAAAGCTGGAGCTATGGAGGTAGCTGCATCTGTCTGTAGGCTTTCTGTATACAGGTGAGTGGATTTTACCACCGGTGATTTTTATGATTGTGTCCAAAAAGTGCACACACTCTGTAGAGTTTTATTTCAGTTGATGGACGGAATGTGTTAAATGAGCTATGAAATTCTTTAAGTTGTTTTTCTTTTCCTACTCTTCATTTAATAATCATCAATGTAGCGATAATATTTAAAAGGTTTGTGGCACGGCAAGGCTCTTTTCCAAGCCAGCCATAAAAAAAAATAAAAAATTTGCGTATTGCGGTGCCATCTTTGTGCCCATTACAGTTTCTATTAACTGCATGTAGTACAAACTGTTAAAAATATAAACAGTGACCACTTGTGCATTACATACACATTTCGTGAACCTCATGACAACAATACATTATAATTTGTGATTTTTATAGCACTTTTCTCCCTGTGAGACTCAAAGCACTTTACAAATATATAAACAGAAATATAAATTAAGGGTTTCTGATTTGTAATGTGTGCACGCGGTAAAGAGTTAAAGAGTGCGGAGTCGGTGTAGCTAAACACCTGGGACTGACCGAGATGGAACATAGGACATCAGGAGCTTTTTCAGGCACTGTGGACCTTGATTGTTTAAAATTGGCCTGCTGACCTTCAAGCTCTTAAAGTATGTTCGCCACTTAATCGGAAGCCAACGCATGGAGTCTTCTGTGACACGGTTAATAGTCTGGCTGCTGCATTTTGTACTGCCTGCAGGCGATGGGGGTCTTTTTCTGGGAGGCGCGTGTAAAGTGCATTACTGTATTCTAGACGTCAGGACGCGGATGTGTGAAAAAGTCTGCTAAAGAGCCAACAGCCGCTTGCCACTGTTGAGTTGAAATGACGAGTGGGAAATAGCCAAAGATGCAGTCAGCAATTTGTAATGCTAAGCTTGAAATACACACATGCTTTTTCCTTTTGCATTATACATGTTGACTAAAAAGTCAGAATTCTGTTAGCAGATGATAAAGTAAAAGAAATGTAAATTTACACAGCAGCGTTTCCACAAACAGACTCGAGTGCTATAATCCAGTTATAATATTTTCACTGTAATACTAAAGATGCATGTGACATACCCGTCAGTGTATGTGTCATGTACTACAATGAAGAAGAAATATTGGAAAGTAAACACGAGCCAATCATATTACTGGCAGGTGTTTTTCTGCAGAAAACATAAAAGGGCAGAAATGATGCTTAAAACATGTTGTCAGAACAAACATTTGCCCAACTCTATAGACACAGTATTGGAAAATGTCATTCAAAATTGATTAAAAACAAAACCCTGCTGACCTGAGTGGGAGTTTTCTGCCAGCTTATCCTCCCGGACTCACGAAACTGATAGATATGATTTGAATAAATATAAAACATTGCAAGAAAACTACAAAAACGTTGTCTTTAATTCTGAACAGTAATGAACAGAAAAGGCCAAGTGGCTATAATAGGATGGTCCGCTGGGGGATTACTTTGAAACATGTGCATGACCGTGTATTATAAGCAGTGCTTCGTTTTATGGGGCAGATGAAGGAACAGTAGTAACAGAACACAAGTACCACAGAAGTCATATTGGCAGCTTAGAACATCATAGCTTCAAGTCCATCCTCCATAAACCGCTTATAAATAGCCATAAATTTGGCCACGAACGCCTCCAGATGATATATGGCTTTACTTCCAAGCTGCAGTCTGTGCTCATAGTAAGCGGCCATCTGCACGACCTCGCATTTCATTTGTCCATCGCAGTTATTGAGCAGTTCTGATAACAGTGACTGAAAAGTAAACACACGTGTTAACATTATAATTCATTATTTCCGGAGGACTATGCCACAGTACAGGCACTTTGCAAAACATTAGAAGTTTATTCTACTGCTAGAATGCTGAAATGGTACTTCGATTTAGAAAAATCTTTACAAAATTATTTTTTTTAATCTTCTGCTAGTAAGATAATGTTACGAAAAAAAAGTTAGGATTGCACTGTCCCTAAGCAAAAAAGTCTCCATAGAAGAAAACTTTTAATCTCATGTTGTTTTAGCACAAACAAGAATTCAAGTTTAGGGACAAATTGCATAAAACAGGCGGTTCCAAAAGTATTAACAGAACACATCAATGACCCCTGAAGCCCTATTTTCAGATTAAATGCAAATTGGAGAAAATTAAGACGTCTGTCTCCGTAATTACTCATCCTGAAGGGCAGACAGAAGTGGATCTCCTACTGAAATCAATGGGAGTAGCAGCCGTTAATAACATGTATGCTGTCTGAACACGAATGTTTTGCTAGCATGCATGCAACTGAGCTCCTGCTTCAGAGACTTTGAGGGTGCAACGGAGCATGTGCTAGAAGCCTGTATATTTGGGCTTACTACTTTCTGTACAGGCAGCAGAGATGGGATGAGATGGGAAACAAAAATTAAGCTACAGTACTTCCTTTAACCCTTTCAGTGCCAATCAATTATGTGACACATGATTGCCAACCACATATCTTGCACAAGATGATGTTAAATGATTTCCTGTAAAGTAGCTTGTAAAAAGGCAGGGTGATGTATTCAAAGATTTCACAAAATCAAACAATCAAAAACACAAATGTGAATGGTACCTTCATTATAATCTCAGGAGGGATACAGTGAGTCAAAAGTTCATAAAGACGACCACGAACCTCAAGCAGCCTACGAAAAACATAGTTGAGTGTCTGATAAAACGAAAGTTTGGTAACAGCTCAAATTTTCAAGGAAATTCTCTCCAATGCATGTAAATGTATCCATGCCCGGCATGAAGTCAAAGGGAGCTTGATTCAATTGGCTCTGCATGCTGTAGAACGGAAGAAACGTGACAACGCTAACACTTAATGTCAATAGACTTGTTTTTCCTGTAATAAAAGCAAGATCTTAAACCAGACCAAGTAGGGGGGGTCCATTAGGAATGGCACTGTAGTGTGAACTAGCTTCTTGAACATAGAACTCAGTATGTAGAAATGTATGTATAAGACATGTTTATGCACACTACATAAATTCAGTATCTTCTTAATTCCTACTACTGTATAATACCGCTTACCCTTACAAACATCCGATACTGCACTCGGGTTGGGGAAAAATTGCCATTTTATTAGATTAATGAGGCCAAATTCCTACTAGGTACAATGCATACACCCCTGACCTCCCCAGGTTGGATTTATTTTCTAGACGCTAAAAAATAAATTATGTGAAAATTCTATATAATAATACAAGCTGTCAAGCTTTATTTTAAAAGATTATAGTACGGTTTTCAATGTGTGCCTACCACCATAGCGACCAATGATATGGCAACCATATCACCTTGAAAAAACTTTGGACTGAACTAAGAAAGATGTTACAAGTCCAATTGGAGAAGGATCTAGGAAATTTTAATAGAAAGGGAAACCGACCAACATCAGAGGTCAGAGCTGGCCATATAACAGAAGCCATGCAGTTTGTAACATCTAATCCTATACCTAAGGCTTATGTGCTTATGCATATATGCAGAATGATCAATTAAGCATGGAAGAAAGAGATATCTGGAATGTAGTCGGAACATTACCTTTGGGGTGTTTGCTGGCTGACAATAGCATTAGCGGTTTCCTTTACATAAACTTCCCAGTCTGTCTCTGGTATATCTTGATCGGAACTGAAAGGATACCTGAAAAAACACCAAAGACAAAGACTGGTGGAGTAGTCTGAATCAATCTATATTAAAGTAATTACAGGAGTGACATGTAAAAAGGTATAAAAAAAAATACTGACCTCGATACATGCTGGCTGCATTTAATTATTCATTCCAAACATACATAACTGTACTAACTTAAATATAAAAATATATAGTCAACTTAGGTTGGCATGAAAAGAATCTCTTCAGTTCTTCTACAAACTGGAACAAATAGTGGTACTACGTGCACCTCACGCGCGTTTCATTGGATCAACAAGAAGCATAGAACGTAAAGTTTCAATCCTTAAATAGTCCTTGGTCTTATATATTCACTTGAATGGATTGTTTAGAAAATTACTTTGTCTAATCACAATCATGACAATTAGGGCTGCAACAACTAATCGATAAAATCGATAATAATCGATAATGAAATTCGTTGCCAACTAATTTCATTATCGATAATGAAATTCGTTGCCAACTAATTTCATTATCGATTAGTTGAATCGATTATTATCGATTATAAAATGAGGGTTTTTTCAGAGCAAACGCTCTGAAAAATCCCCCTCATTATATAATCCGTTTCACTGACTCACCGTCTCACAGCAGCAGCTCCTACTTACTCCCCCTCCCTGTAATCACTGTGACAACTGGCCCCGCCCCTTCCTTCTCCAGGCCAGAACCACATGGCTGTGACACTCATCTAACTGTAAGTATATATATATATATATTAATATTTGGGCTACTGAAAGTTAGGGGAGGTGGGAGTTAATTTAGTTTTTATGGTTAATCGGGGTGTTTTGGGGTTAATTTTATAGGGGCAGCTATGGTTAATGGGGTGTTTGGGGTTAATTTAGGAGCATCTCTGGTTAATGGGATGTTTGGGGTTAATTTGAGTCAGTTGTTGTTAATGGGGAATTTAGGGTTAATTTAGGGGATGCTGTGGTTGATGGGGTCTTTAGGGTTAATTTAGGGGGATGCTGTGGTTAATGGGGAGTTGAGTGTTAATTTAGGGTAGTTGTTTTGATGGGGTATTTAGAGTTAATTTAAGGGTAGTAATGGTTAATGGGGTGTTTAGGGTTAATTTAATGATGAGAACTGAGGGTTAATTTAATTAATTTAATAAAGTTAACTTAAGGTGCAGTTAGAGATAAAGGGGGGGCAAACTAAGGGGAATCTAAATCCTGGGGGCAGTGAAGTGACATATCTGGGGGTATAAGGCATATGTGGGGAGGGCAGTGTGGCATGTCTGGGAAGGATGGAGTGGTGTATCAGGGGGTATAAGGCGTATCAGGCACAGTGGCATGTGGGGGGTAGAGTGGAGTGGCATGTCTGGGAAGGATGGAGTGGTGTTCAGGGGGTATAAGGCGTATCAGGCACAGTGGCATGTGGGGGGTAGAGTGGAGTGGCAGATGTGGGAGGCAGCATGGCAAATGTGGGAGGCAGCATGGCAAATGTGGGAGGCAGCGTGGCATATGTGGGAGGCAGCA
>VKOC01024394.1:0-47945 GCA_009364415.1 Spea multiplicata | reverse complement strand
CCCCAGTTGTAGTTTTTGCCCCATAATATAACGTTTTCAGGCAACTGCGTATCAGCCGTTTGTATGATCCTCGCTCTGTTATCTAATCCCCGATCTACTAAACACCGCGACTCCTTATCATACTGCCTGTGGGGAACAATAGAATGGCTCAGTCTTATTTACACAGTCGGGCTCTCTGACTAATGAAAGAGAGAAACTGACTTCATTAGCATTGACATAAAGCATCAGCTCAGTGTGGGAAAGTCACCCAAAATATCACATGGCTGACAAGAATGGCAGCCTCCAAGGACTGATTAAGGTTCGAGTCTTACTTTATATGTGATGACTTCCAAAATGAAACAAATCAATTAAAATATATATTTTTTTATAATTATAATTATATATTATAATTAAATATTATATTTATTAATGTATTATTATATAATATAATGTATATTTAATACAGTAATTGGTGGATACTAAATAAATAATATAGTATTATATTTATATATATATATATAATATATATATATATATATATAATTTCTGTCTACCAGCTGAAATGTTCTATATTATATCCATATAAATGCACGAGATGTTTAGTGGTGTCACATCGCTCTCCGGCAGTCACCGCGGGAGCTCCTCATACATATTAATAGGACTTTCAGGGCATCAGAGAAGATCAGAGACGTATGAAAGGGATGTCAGGGTCCGAGTTCCCTCGCACACACGTGCCAATACGTTATTGACTGATATCAGTATATTCAGTGACACGGCTGCCAACTCAAATGGGATTGTGAGGTAATGGACTGAAATTGGGGACGGAGACGGGGAGGAAATAGCCACGGACGGGAAGGAGATGAGATTTACGAAGTCATTGGAGGGAATGGATCCAAAAAAAAAGTTCCGTACCGTTAAAAGGACAATGTCACCTAAGCAGCGCTTACAATATGATTGTTGGACGTAGGACTCATCCCGTTTGGTTGCCCTTGCAGTGGGGTTGCCTATCGGCCGTCCTGGGGTTATACCCGGGGCGGGGGGGACTTTCCAGATTGCGCCCGGAGGCTTCGGAAATCAGATTATGGAGGCCTCCAGGTCAGTAGGTTGGGGTTTTGTTGGGGCAAAGGGATTAAAAATTGTGGGGCGACTAAAGCTGGAGGTGAGTTCCAGCTCCTGGGGTGCAGAGGACCCCAAAACTTTTTAGGGACCCTTAAAGTTTCATGATATCTCCGACGACCTCTGCTTCCAATACTTTCTCGGCTTATTTACCCTGATGGTTGTTATGGTGATAGCCTTTTAGAACTTTGAGCGAGAATTGATACATTTTTTGTGAAGACTGTTATTAATATTGTAATTGTGGGGCCAACTGCACCCCTCGAAGGTCTGATACCCCCCCATTATAGCCGTCACTTTAATTTAGCCTCCTACAGACTGCTGACATTTAAGAAAGTTCCGCGGCGGTGACGGACTCCCATACATTCTTATTTCTTCTGCATTTTAACGGTTGAGGCTTTTTTTTTTTTTTTACAAAAATTATTTTTTCCATTTCCATCCCGTCAAACATTTCTCCAACGATTGCGGCGAATCTTCGACAGCAGAAGATGTGGGGGCAGATTTTTAATATCGTTGACTCGTGCGTGGGAAGATCAGACGCTTTCTTAAGTTCCACGGCGCGGAAAGTGTGGCAAACCAGGTAATTCTTGGAATTTCAAGTTGACATTGAAGAGAAAAAAAAAACATTAAAAATCACTTTTTTTAAAGAAAACATCTTCAAGCTGTCCCGTTGTAATTTGCTGTTTAAACAGACATGTCGGCGGTGCTCAATCAAAGCGATTACCTTGGGCTTCTATCTCAATCCCAGAAGAAGACAAATATACAAAATGCGTATGAATGAACGTATATGATCATTAGAACCAATTCAGCCGTCTGCTGCTGGTTTGCAAGATAAATGACATTAATCAACAGGATGCATTCAGACCTTTTGGCGAGTCGTTTGTTATGCTAATTAGGTCACTTTAAGAAAACTGTCAATGCGCGAGGATCTTCGTCGATCCCGGACAAGTTGTCAAGCTAATTACCCACCATGCGCGTACCCCACCCCCGCTCCACGCGACTTCCTAATAGAATATTAACACGGTTCTGCCTTAATAACCTCCAAAAAAGCCACTCGCCGATTGATCCCGCTGTGGCTGCGGAAAGGTCACGCTGATGGAAGCGTTCCCCTTGTATCACAAAAAAGAGACAGAGACCACAGAGGCGGAGAGAGCTTCATCTGTTAGGGGGCCGAGCGCCAAGGCTTTATCAACGAGACAGACTCGGGGGGGGGGGGGTTTGAACCCGTTAGCTGTATTAAGACTTGGTTTTTAGAACCTGTTACATTTAATACGCATTCCTTAAAATAAAGAGAATAAATAAAACACTCAACCGACCTAGAAGATGCAGCCTTGCCGCTGCAGCTCCCCTTTTCTTCCGTGGTCTGACTATTCTAGCCACTGATTGGCTGCATAAAGCCAATCGGGTCTTGTTGGTACCCTCTGTAATCTAGTGATGCTTAATGTCGGTTTATCGTATATATTATTATTATTTGTTACATTAGTTCGCCTGCAGTCGGAGGCTGCCATTGTGGGAGGTCATGTGATCTATCGCTATGCACGCACCACATTGCCGTCCGCTTTATGGCAGAGCTGATAAAGCCCCTGATGTGTTTTTTTTTCCCCATAGGTTTTCCTTGGTGAAATAAGGTCTAAATTGTGCTTAGTTACTACATGGCAACATGATCAGCGTTGGGCAAACAAGTTGCTGATTGTTGCTGATTGGTGCAGGCAGCCTTGGTAGAGGCGGGGCAGAAGAAGGGAGAGAACATCAAACCAGAAACTGGATAGATAATCCTGGCTTTGCCACAGGCTGCACTAAACATCTCCAAAATAATGATTGACAAACGAAAAGCAGAAGCTATAAGTCATTGTAATTCATGGTTTTAATGGAAGGCTGTCCACCTATCTGTCACAATCAGAACAAATTGCCCCAACAAGCGGTATAAATGCGCCGTCCAAATACCACTACGTGAGTTTCGTCATCGGAGTCCGATAATTATGAGCTGTTAGTGCCAATTTACCATATTGACAATGTGCGCATATACATCGATGGGTCTTAATCACCAACTAATTCAAAGAAACAGCAGCTCTTAACCAATACCAAGAGAAAATATACAGTTTAAATGGGAGTTTAATGACTTCATCAATTCTTCAATTAATCGGCCAATCAACCTGTCAATCAAAGCTCATTTACCCAGTAGCCACTCACACTTAAACTACCGTAGAAAAAAAACACTAAAAAAAAGATTAAAAATGATGCAATTAAAAATTTAACCCTCAAGGGACCCAACATCAAAGCAGTGGAATTTTTTTTCCAACATTTATGTATTTTTTGGATGTATTTTGTTCCATACTGGGGAGATATACGGTCTTGGGTCATAAATATCAGTCAATAAAATAAATTCTGATTATTGTGTGTGGTTGGCAGCATAATCGAATTAATTAAATGGTCCAAAAAAACATGATTTGTGTTTTACCTTACTAACAAAAATTGCAGTAAGTAAATTAAAATTAAAAAAAATCATCAAAAAATAATCTTAAAATCAATGGAAAATGCTACTCCTACTCTTGATTATAAACCCATGAATTAGTAGGCGTAACATAGACATTCATTACTGCACTAAGTTTCTTTGAAACTTTTCTATAATGATATAAAAATAATTTGACACCGAAGTGAACAGAAATAATAAAAAAAAAAAACATAAAAATGCCCATTGGCTGTACCATGTTAGCTGTAATGAGCTTCTGCTGTGGCAAAAAGCTGCTATAACATCAATTAGAAGTTCTTTGTCTATCTGGGCCATAGTGGATTAGGCGTGAAATCACCGCATGCCCCTGATGTGATTATGAGATAGCTCTACATGCTTTTCAGCAGTCCGCACTCGGATTTCTGCCCCGCGTGTTACATTCCTAGGTGTTGAGTATGAACTTGGTTTGAGACGGGTTATTGTATCAATCTTATTACAATTTGGATCCTTCAAAGTAAATTCACCTTCCTTGTGCCTGACAAGCCAGAGTGTGGTGTATTAGGTGATATTATTTACCTACCCATACATTATTCTAAATCTATAGTGGCATTTTTATTTGTTTAATTATTTTATTTTTTTAATGTACGTCCAAAGTACACAATAAGCCTGATTCCCATTGATAAATCTCATGTATATTCCAAAAAAGGGGGTACAGATTTGCATTTAGGGCACTTTTTTCATTTGATACGTTTAAGATAAATGCTTTGATGCAATTTATTAATATTATTATCATTATTAATATTATTATTATTATTATCTTTTGTTTATATAGCTCCAACAATTCCCACAGTGCTTCTTACAGTCCCTACATTCCAAGGGCCCGACAAAACTACAGCTCACAGACTAAGACGAATTGCTGCATTAAATAAAAAGGGTTCACAAAGCTTACAATCTACTGGTCTAAGTGGACCATTAACGGCATTCCCTAATCAGTTTACGCTCCTGTTCTCTCCTTTTCCTTATCCTAATTGGCCACTTCAGCCAATCAGCAACAATCAGCAACTTATCACTAGGGGAGAGATTTCATTTAATGTAATTTAAAGATGCCGTTCCACCTATTTTGCTGCATTTGCTATTATTATTATTAGTTCATTTATATAGCGCCATCATATTGCTCAGTGCTGTACAATGACTAAACATAAGAAGCATCACGTCACAATTTGGAATTACAGGAACAAAAAAGTGACGAGGTTTTTACTCAAATCGAAATTTACAATCAGGATTTACTGCTTTTAACTAAACGCACCATTCCTAGTACAGTTTAATGACCGAACCCTTCCCAGAAATAGTTATTTAATCATATTCAATTTTTTTTTTTGCATTTATCTGCAAAATCCTTGGGCCCCTGTAACGGAAAAGAGACAGCGGAGATATAAAATAATATGAAAAGCTTTCGAAGTCCCCCAAAGAGCAGGTAACCGATCCAGCGCTGGCCAAGTGCACATCATTAATCAGCTATTAGCCGAGCTGGCGCGGTAATGTCAGCTGTCACTTAGCAATGTACGTAAATCATTCCAACAGTAACAATCCCTGCAAGACGTAGCCAGGAACAGACACCAGCGCCATGCCTCCTCCACTAACCACCAGCAGATAAGCAGACAAGGCGGAAGAGCTGGGGGATTCTGGGAAACGGCTCCCATTCAATTTAAATGATCAAAGCGTAATTATTCATCAAACGCCCGGGAATCTCATATTTAAAGCGGAAGCATCAAATTTTTACACTTATGCACAACTGATGAATACGTTGTTTTTTACTCTTAATATTATATTATTATTAATATTTATTTCATACTTATTATAATATTAAATATATTCATATTTTTTAATATTGAAAAAAATTTCCTTTTGTACTCTCTGCATATCTGTGATAATAGCTTTACGGAGGGAGCTGTGCAGCTGGAAACAATCTCCACCGCTAGGGTCTAATGTGCCGTCTGCTAAAACAACGCGGGGAGAGAACAGGAAGAGGCTTACAACTTCCTGCTTGGGCTGACACAGGGAGAGAACAGGAAGCGGCTTACAACTTCCTGCTTGGCTGGGCCTGCTGACGCAGGGTGAGAACAGGAAGCGGCTTACAACTTCCTGCTTGGGCTGAAGCAGGGGGAGAACAGGAAGCGGCTTACAACATCCTGTTTGGGCTGACGCAGGGAGAGTACAGGAAGCAGCTTACAACTTCCTGCTTGGGCTGACGCAGGGAGAGTACAGGAAGCAGTTTTTAACTTCCTGCTTGGGTTGACATTAGGATAGTGATCCCGCCTGCACTGAGGGATCAGGGGAATTTGCATGAAATATCCTCTGATTGAGGTAGATGTAGTATCTGGGAAATAAAAATGTGCAGAACTTGTTAAATGAAAAAAAAGAGCATGTAATAATCTCTTTAGAGAATATGCATACGCCAGTAAAGCATTCTAATGTGTTACTATGCCCTTAAAACAGTAACAATTTAATTCCAGGTCACCCCACAGTCTTTAGACCTCTGTATGAGCAACATATGTCTATAAACATAGTCACATATTGTGTGATTTTATTTTTTTCACAAATAATTTCTCTCTGTTCATGTTGTTGGTCCCTTTCTTGCTCAGATTTGATTGCGGTTGCCAGAGAAAATGATCCATGGTTATGTAATAATACAAATATCTTAAATAAAATACTGATAACTGTCTTGCATGGTGGGGATTTATGCTTGATTCATTTTTAAAGATTTCCATTAAAACAATAAATAAAAATTGGTTAAGAAAAATATACCAATAAAAATGTCATAAATTGAACTTTATTTTAAGGAAAATTTTAAATAAATTTGATTCCAAAAATGATTGTGTGCTCGGCAAACCATTGTGGCCATTCTTGGTATTGCAAGTGAAAAAATATGACCGTATTTTACTGTTCGCTGTAAAAACCCCCCCACATATTTTCATTTTTCTAAAACATAAATATTTATTCAAAAAGTTGCCTTGGATTTTAGCATTTGCTATATGTTTCATCTGCTGTCCCGCTTGCTCTGCTGAATGTAACGCTTTTGCAGAAATCATTATGTAAAAATTCAACCTGTTCATAAATTTTACTAGGAAAACTTAATTGTCATGTGACACAAAAGTAGGCACCGATAGGTCCTTTCCTTAGAAATCTCCTTAAAAGTTCCTGTATTGTTTTTTTGTGATAAAACCTCCATGGGAATGAATAACATCTGCTAAGGTTTGCACATTGCAGGGAACTTTTTTTTTTATCATTATTATTATTTTTTTCTCAGTTTTTCCCCCATTTCTTCCCTGCGATTATCGCCGTGGCAGGTAATCTCACCTTCCCGTGGAACCCCCGCCATGGCGGTCAGATATGACATTTCAGAACCTAATGGATATTCATAGCTACGCTCGGAGATCGCGTACAAATTGTCTTTCATGTCCGTCTCCCGGCAGCCTGCAGCAAACAAAGCCAAATCGCTGCCAGCTCTCCGAATTAGAATAACGCGCAAGATGTGTTTACGCCAACCGTGCCGCTTTCTGGTTGCTATGCTTTGATTTTTTATTTTTTATCTTCTTCAAATTCTAGCAAAAAAAGGGCAGGATGGAGGCTTTCTGTTTTGTTTTTTTCATCGAGGAATAAGGATAAGGCAGGTGCTGAGAATCTATGTGGATTTACAAGCGGTTAACTTCCAGGTTTTCCTGCCAAAAAAACGAGAATTTTAGATTTTTTTTTTTTTTTTACTGTGCATGTGTTCCTCTTTTAGAGGCTGTTCGGTGCCAAAAAAAAAAGAGACACATTTCTGTAAAATCCTCGGTTGGAACGAAAAAAAAAATGTGTTCTGCTCTCCGCAGAGATAGGGTCGGAGGACTCATGATTTTCATCGCTTCTCTGCGGTTGTGGAATTAACATATTTTTTGGCAAATTGAAAGAATTATTTCTACGGAGAATGAGGCCATTTTTCTATGTAAATAGAGAATTATCTCTCTCCATTTAAGCTGCTGATACCCAGCTAGACCCAGTGCTATATTATTAACATAACATTTTAAGTGCTCGAGGCACACATCCTCAATGGCTCCACTGGCCCTCCAAGTATAAATAGCGCTATTAGTGAGGCGGAAGTGGGTTTGGGTCGGTCCGTTTAGCCTTATCCAGACTTTTTTGTTCTGGGAAAATTCTGTAGGGTAACTAAATTCCATGTTTTATCTGTATCTCTACAGAGGTCATCCTCAACCACTGGTGGACCAAGAGGCAGGGCCGCCATGAGGGGACCCAGACAGTATTCATGTAGGGGGCTCGGGCAAACATGGGGACCTGGCCTCCCTTATCTGTCACGACTCACGGGTCCCTTCATTGGCTCTTGCAGCCCGTTACTGAAATCGAGCTGTTATGGGCTTTGAAGCCAAGATGGCCCCTTTTCTGGACTTTGGGTCTGGTGACCACATTGAGGACTTTAGGGTATGGTGACCCTGTTGTTTCAATGGGAGAAACATGGGGCAGGGAGACTGGAGAAGAGCGTGGGGCAGGGCAGGGGCCGTTCTGCCAGGAGGACAGACTTTATAATGAGTGCCAGGTAATATTATACCTTGAGAATATTGCCATAAAGGTCACAGAGAAGATCAAAAGCTCCAAGTAGTAAGATGTAGATGAAGAAACGCGGACAAGACCTCAGAGATACCACCATCAGATGCAAACTGAACCTCTGATGTCCTGAAATCTTATACGACTCCTTGGTCCACCAAAAGGTCCATCTTCTGGGAAGCAGAGCCTGAACGGTCTGAATTTCCTCCGGTTCTTTAATTTCCAAACACTAGACATGTAACTAGTGGGCTACAATATAACCAACGTACATGAAGCATAGGCACTGACAACTATATTAATGTTCATGGTGGACGTTAGAGTCTTCTTCAACAACTTTAGGTATATATTCACTAAACTTGGACCCTAAAGGGTTTAGGATCATCCAAAAAAAAAAAGAGCCCCAAATCCATCAAGTTCCTCCATTACAGCCCATTAGCATGCGCTAGAAATTAGCAACATGTAAATTGATGAAAATAACAATATTAAAAAATGTTACGTGTGGCGGATATGATGTCACTGAATACGTCGATAAATAACAATAATAATGACATATTACATTCTATAACAAATGGGCTTGGAATTTGTAAAGCCTATTATTGCCTTTATATCCACTAATAAATTAAGCACTTTTTTATTTCTTTTTTTTTGCTGCATGTTATTACGCTGCTCAGATATGGAACGCGTCCAATCACACTGCAGGGATTAGCATATGGCCCGTTAATGGCTGACGTGCAGTTAATTGCGCGTCCATATGCCCGGCCCAGCACTCCGATTGGCTGCAGGGCTTCGCATGTAGGATCCCCGTGAAGTTCGGATCTCCTTTTAATTTGGACGCCTTTCCTCATCTGGTTTGATTTCCAAGCCATGAAAGGCACAGATATCCTTTCCCGACATCATGGAGATTTCCGGCCAATCATCTGCTCACTTCCTCATCGACAAAATTGCAACATATATTTGCATATATTTAGGGAGGGGGGGTGTCGACCATTTTTGTTTAGGGGGGGCACTGTTTTTATATGCAGACCCCAGTGCTGATCCGCCGTATCCCGCGATTAAATTTCCCCCCTGGAAGCAGATCATCTCACCAGGTCCCGCGGCGAGCCGGCCTCGCTGTCTCATCAGCTCTGTGCTATAAATGGCCGGCGACCGAGCCAAGCGGCGGACCCTGCCAGCTTCCAAACGCCGTTTGCGATGCTCTGAGCTAGTTTAACAGCTTGTTACTGCGTTTGTAAAACAGAAAAAAATGACACATAAAAAAATTAGATTTACATTATATTATACAGGATCGGAGCCGGCAGGGGAAACGGGGCCCTGCAGGTTATTTAAATATATATGTATATATATACAGTCAATACAACCAATAAAAGAAAAAAAAATAACTTTTTTGGTGATTGTAGCTTTTTTCGTAATGAATGGGGGTCGACGTCATATAATGCAGTTTTTTTCCTCTTTTCTAGGAGATCAGAATGTTTGCTGGGTATGAGGGTAGCGCAGGGTTCTACTGCCCTAAAAGCCCCGATAATGCGTATAGAAACAAATAACAATATAAATCATTGTTAAATATTTGTTTAGATTCAGGAGCCGTATGTCTATCCCATGCATGTTTGAATTCCCTCACTGTATTAACCGCTACCACTTCTGCTGGGAGACTGTTCCACGTATGTACTACCCTCTCAGTAAAGTAAAACTTCATTCTGTTTCATCTAAGCCTCTGACCCTGTAGTTTTAGATTATGAAGTCCAAATAATAGATTGCAGTGGAGGTATAAAGCAGTACATAAGCATGCAAGGGCTCGGTGGTCCCTTCTTTAGATATTCACATACAAAGTTTGTTTACTTCTGAAGAAAGGGCCAATGATGTCTTCCAAGGTCTTAAGTAAACCTGGAGAGGATGATACCTTTATTGAACTGCATTCGATTGCAAGCTTTGAAGGCTTCTTCGGCCCGTTTAGTCGGCCAGTTTTATCCTGCTGTAATCATTAACCCCGAACAAGAGACCCAAGTAGTCTCAAAAGCTTACAATCTAACGCAATTCAGCCAATAAAGCTATAATCACCACCAAATGTGCTTCTCTTCACCACTATGGAGTTAAAGCACCCAACCCCAGTACACACTGTGGGCACCAGAAAAGAGTGGCCCTAATTTTAGGAATCCCCTGAACCCGACACATGGAGGGCCTTTTAACTAAACGCCTTGGCTGCCGTACTATAGCACAAGGAAATTTCCTTTGGGATACGATCCAATTTGTTGGTTTCAAAATAGGTTTTTTTTTGCTCCTTTTCATCTCCGGCAGATGATGGATGTGGCTTATGGGCAATCCTGTGTTGTATTAACTCATTGCTGGCACGGGAGGTGACGATCACTTTGTATTCCATGTCATCTGCAGCACAGAAGGGTTAAAAATCATTAATATTGAAAACGGATATATTTGTTTAATGAATCAATAGAAAGACAAGCATTTTAACCTCAAGATGCTGCACTTTTTGGGTCTGGATGGGTTCAATAGACCATGTAAATACCCCAGATATTTTTGTTAAAGCCCTTTTGTCCCCGCCCTAAGTGGTGTGGGGAAACCTATGTTGCTCCTCAAGGGTTTAGTTATAGAGGAAATGAGATGGGGCGGAGCCAGTATAGGCCAACCCCTGAGGAACTAACATTTAACTTCCTAGTCCCTAAGTATGGGGTAATCAGGATGAAGCAAAGCCAATCTGCATGAGGGACGTGGACAATGGGGTTAGAAATGGGTGGAGTCATACAAAGGCTGGGTGGAGCTTAAAACAACTCCTCATCCATCTAGTATATCTGTTCTTCTTTGTGTTGCGAACTTAGCTCCTCCGTCTCTTACAAACAATCATTGCACTGGATGACTGGGAATGATAGGAGTTCAATTAAACCAGGAAAGTGGCCCACTGCTGCTCAGTGCAGTTCTGTTTAGTCAGCTCTTAGTTTGCCCCCTTTTGTCATAATACCCTAAAGCAAATTACCCTTACGCATTCACACCAGATGGTCTGGGCTAATGTGATGAGACATAACAACCTTATGAAATATTATTGGAGGATATGAATATAATAATAATAATAATACCAAGAAAAATAATAATAATAATAACACAATACAATGTATCAAAGACTGAAATTATTCACTTTGAGAACCACAAGCATTTCTTGGGAGAAAAAAACAGCACATGGGATGTTAACTAAATTAGCCATAAATTAACCATCACTACCTATGGAACAGCCTTCCAGCAGAAGTGGTAGAGGGTAATACAGCGAGGGTATTAAACATGCGTGGGATAGACATACGGCTCCTGAATCTAAGACGAGACCAACGACTGATTAAGGTTTGAGTCTTTGCAGCAGGAGAAACGGGCGACTACACGGGGGGCCGAATGGGGCCAATCTGCTGCAGATTCTCTGTTTCTAGTAACTACAAAGATCGGACCAAAAAGCGCTGTTTTATGGATGTTCTGTGCACAAACAATGAAGTTATTAAAAAAAGGCACTTTGTAGCTCATTCTGTTGTATTTGCGAGTCCTTTGGTAACTCACACGTCTGGGGAACCCGTATTAAATAGAGAATTCAATCAGAATTTTATGAAGTTACTGTTTCTTCCTAGAATCATCTGGGTTCCTGGAGATGAACCAACAGAACCCAACAGCACATTTTTTTTTTCTGATGAAAAACAAATGCTAATTCTTGCGACGGCTCACGGATCCCCACATGTCCTGGCATTGTTAAACGGAGACAATTGTGTCCCAATACCCCTTAAGCCCTCAAAGAAACACAGCCACCGTATCGCCGTGGATCCAGCTACACAATAGCCATCCAAAACGAGATACTCTGCAAATCAACCAAAGACTTTAAGCTGCCAAAGCAGAAAGCAACTGGCAACTTCGCTCCGTTAGTTCCTGCCTGGTTACCAAGCCCCAAAATGCTTTCTCGCCTCCCCGTCCAGGTATACAACACAATAATAGCATTTCCCGTCTGGAAGACCTTCAATCATTTTTTTTTCTTGTTGTTTTATCTTCTGCTTTTCATAATAATCATTTAGACAAAGGTTGATTTTCCATTAAGATACGATCATGAAATTACGTCAAATTATTAAGCTCATGGCGGCTATCTATCGCCTAGGCCATAACGCTGGAGGTCTCCGTGAATAATCCTGTAAAGCCAACCGAGGCGCGATGAGGAGTAACATGAGATTCCAAACTCTTAAAACAAAGGCCGGTTTAGTTTAGAGGAATTATTTTCCTTCTGGTTGCCCTTAATCATATCACAGGCCCTAGACGTCACAGTATATCCACCTCTAAGCTGTAGACCATGTTGTCCTAACATCAAGGAGTCTACTGGTCTCCTATGGCAATTAATGTCTTTATTAGAATGGAAAGACCAAAAAATGCATGTTAAGGAGTAAAATCCAAGCTCTTAAAACAAAGGCCAGTTTAGTTACGATGAATAGTTTTCCTTTGGTTGGCTTGTATCATATCACAAGTCATAAAGGACCCACCTGAAAGCTATGTACCAATTGGACCATGATGTCCTAACATCAAGCAGTCTATGAGTCCAGCAGAGTCCCAAATTCCATCTGATGCATCAAAAGTTCTAAATTCTAAGTTCAGCTGCCAACCACAGGCGGAAACTCTAGGAGGAACAATGAATTTGAAAGATTCCGTAAAAAGAAGTGACCCGGATGAGTTATGTCCCAACGCTCAAAGGGGAGCAGGCACATGACATAAATCTCATCAACTTCTCATATATCAAAAATATATTTTATATATATTTAATTCATTAACCCAGTGCTGGGGAACCATATTACAGTCACACGCCTCACTTCCTCCGGAGCCGCCAACAGGAAACACTGAGTGCAAACCAAAATCTCTTCCCCTGAAAGTCTGAAAGATCTCTTTTGTTTAATAAATTTCTCGATATTAACAAAATTTTCATTTATATGAAAAAGCTTGCTTTATTTTGACTGTATTGATTATTTCTTCCACAAGAACAAAATGTTGTGTGCCTCTGAAACATCCCAGGCTTTTACTGTCTCCGAGTGGTTTGGAGTCTGCCCCATTGATTTTAGCATTATCCTTTTAATTGATTTTAGCACTTTTGTCATGAAAAAAAAAAGAGTCAATTTTTTTAAGATTCCAAATGTTTCCTTTTTAATGTGAAAATATATATATATATATCAAAATTCCCCTGATTTAAATCTTTAAAACCAAACATCAAAGAGACCCAACGGTACTTAAAATGTTGGGAGGAAAAGCAATGTTTTTCAAAAAGGGACGCAGCTTGATCATCAGACGCTCCTTTAAGTGTATAATCTTTTACAGTCTTTCAGGCTCTGCGCAGTCGGAGCAGACAGACATGAAACATATGGTGCCACCATTAACGGCGAGGAGGAAGATCTGTTTTCATTCAGATCTGCGTTAGGCCTCTTGGCCAGACGTGCCAACTGGGTGTCGTTAGCGCCAATTATCCGTCTTCTGATTGATCCTAACTCCTTCCTTATCTAATATGGATAGCCTCAATTGGGCTATTAACCCTGATTTGGAAACGAAAGGGTTAAAAAGCAGGTATAATTCTTCTATCCCCCAAAAAAAAAAAAAGCTTCCCCGATTGAAAATAGTTTGTTATTAAGGATCGTGGTGAATGTTTTTAGATCTTCTGGAATCGGGACAGGCTCTTCAGCGGGGTTCCTGTGAGCCCTATGAAGCTTCGAGTTTCAATCAAATACAAATTTTTGAATCTAAATCCATTCTGCCGACAGAACAGATTTGATTTGAATAATTATTGAAGGCGCTGTGGCTGCCATGAGCGCAGACTATGCCAACATGCCCACCATCTTCGGTTTACGGAGGCATGTGACCCCCCCGATGACGGCTCACCAACCCATTTTCTTGACCCAGGTCATGAAAGGTTTGGCTCCTCCACTGATTGCATCTCTGACAAATTCTATATTTCTACAGAGTTGGGGGAAACATATGGTTGCACACTTCACTTCCTGCTTTGCATTAAGGAAGGCAGGAAGTGAAGTGTGCGTAGTGGAATATTGCTCCCCCCAGGACGGAAAGTAAAATTAAAAAAAAAATTAAAAAAAATTCAATTTTTTAGTAAAAACTTGAAAATATCCATTTTAGTTTTATTTAATGATTTTTTTGTCCCGGGTAACCCTCAATTTTAAATGAAAGATAACATCCCTCACACCTCAGATCACCAGATCCAAAAACCAAACAAATAATTTGTCTTTTTGTCCCTTTAAACAACCAGGCAATTTATCACACGTGCACAACGGGATCACATAAAGAAACACACGGAATCGGTGAAATGTTTTGGGCACACAAAACATTTTCGCCTTTAGAGTGGAATCAAAGAGAAATGTTGAAGGGAGGCGCATTGGGAAATATTAAAGGCAGAGGGAGTTTTTTTCATGAAAAGGCAAGCCAAACGCAGAGTGTCACTCATTAAACTAGGTCACTTAGCTGCCGTGGGGTAGAAAGGACCGGGACGTGATAAGGGAGCAAACTGAGGCAGCACACGGCTGAACAGTGGCATTAACCCTTTCATTGATAAAGGATATCATGTTTTCACTCTTACTTATTGGGCCAAACGTGTAGAGCAGCTCCTGGAACACTAATAACTGCCTAGAACTCAATAATTTAGGGGCAGTTATCGTTGTGTTCACACCAGTGGTTTGGCTACAAACTTTGATCAACAGCTGGTACCCATTAATTCCTTGTCCCCATGTACCCGGAACACATGAACATGGAAGTGGATGAAATATGGAAATCCGGAACACATTTTTTTGGTAACTTATCATGGAATTCTTGGCGTTTTGGACAGCCTTCAATCTAGAAAAAAACATAGTTATGACCAACGACAGAACCTACTGTAGGACCATGTGTATAAAAAAGGCAATTCTCGTGCAGTATTCAAAAAAGTGGTTTAGTCACTATAGCAACCTATAAAGTATCTTTGATGATTGGACTATTCGGTTGGTTGCCATACTGATAAGCCCAGTTTTATGGGTTTATATGTGAATACCGAGGCGCCAACCATTAACTCCCACAGACAGGTCATTATATAGAGATTTATTTTCCCCGAAATATCTCATTAATCTATAAAGCGGTAACTCCAGTGGGGACAGGTCGGGTGACATTAAAATGACGCGGGAATCACGATTTCTACCTTCTCTCCAATGAATTAATTCAGCAGATACAATAAATCACGAGGAATCCACATTTGAAACATTAAACATTGTTACAAAAAGTGAAACAATTATACAATTTAAGACAAGAGGGCAGCGCGTGTCACGTTACCGTGAATTATCCCTGCAAAGCTGGTAGGGGTTTTACATTTTTTTTTTGTCCCCATTATGGGTGGGATGTGCTTCTATTTTTTCTTTTCTCTGGGCCATTAGTTGCCATGACAACTTGGTATTTTCATTCTATACTTGTCACTGGGTTTGCCTTTCACATCTAGGTCTGTAAAAGCTGGCAAAAAAAAAAACTTAGAATAGATACTAGCTTGCGAATGTTACAAGAGACGCCAAGGTTTCAATTTGCGCAGAAGGAACGTGTTTTTTTTTTTTCCAGAAAACTTCAATTCTATCTTTCTTTTGCATTGATTTCCATTGTCTTTAACTCCTTATGCCCGGCAAGTCTACTAACACAGTGAGGGCATTTAAACATGCATGGGATAGACATATGGCTCCTGTATCTAAGACGAGACCAACGACTGATTAAGGTTTGAGTCTTTACAGCAGGGGAAACGGGCGACTAGATGGGCCAAATGGGGCCGACCTGCAAGCAGGTTCAAGTTTTCTGATGCACCTAAAGAGTTAAAAATGATCCAGCGCATATCCCTAAAGCAGAAAAGATTTGATTCGGTCATAATTTATTAAATACATTCTTTTGAAACATTGCTAAAGAAACAGTCCAGCCATCAAAAGCATTTGAAGTAAATGACAGCTGAGTGGTCCCTTTAAATTCCCATGTGATCCCCATTGCAAATGCATGGAGGAATCTTTCTTATAAGTTCGCCCCTGGAAACAGTGACATGATTTTTAGACTTTGCTAAATTATGATTCTACACATTAAGCTATGCAAGGCAACTCCACAGCTCAGCATTCATATAGACTTACACCTCCCACGATCACGGCTCAGGAGCTTCATGGCTCTCAGCTTCAGAGAAGAAATTCTTACCACTGAAAAGTCAGCTAATTTATTAATGGAAATTATGGTGTAATTTGACTTAAAAATGTTCTGATTAAATTTGATGTTGGGTTTGGTCCACAATTTGAGGTTCAGGGGGCCCAAACTTCACAATGACCTGAGCATTGCGACCTTAGCTTCAATATGGTCACAAATGTGTGGTTAAATACATCTGTACATGAGTGCATGAATGAACACACAATTCTTGTTTCTTAAGGGCTGATACACATTCATACTCTCTTTCATGCTCATAACACATAATTATGTTGGTCTATACGCAATAACATCCATTGCACACCCTTGTCCTTCATACAAATTAATATTATTGGCAGATGGAGTTAAATTATTTTGACGCACACGTAATACATATCATTTCACAATGATACAATATATGTACATATGTAGTGAATTGTCACTGGTAATGCATTCTTTTATGTTGGGGGTTAAAAGTAAAAAGAGCCGGAAAATGGGATCTTAGCTGCAGAAATCTTGAAACAGAACAGCTGAGATCAAACAGGGTTAATGTTACCCTGATCCCAGACTAATAGCCCACCGTCTGAAAGCACCAAGACTTTAATAACAGATTAACCAAGCAAAACCAGCAGCAGCGGGGGATTGGGGAACGGCCTGCGAAGGCCGGCGGCTCACACCTGGCCGGTGGAATAGGGACCTCATTTGAGTTGCATGAGGTCTCTCTCCTTCACTGCTGGACAGAAGGTTATGGCAGAATATCGAAAAAAAGAAAACCCGCTAAGCTTTGGTTGCTCTCCGCTGCCATCCAGTGGCTAAACCAGGAACTGATTACTGTGGTTTCTTTGTGACATTAGCCTACAAAGGAGCAGTGAGAGAAAATGCATAAAAGGCGAAGGGATAAAAGGGACCGAGATTTGGAAGAATAAGACTTTGCATAGACATTCATGTAGATGTTATCTGAACATAATAGGTAGTACTAGCAAGATTTGCCACTTTGGCATGTGTGCATTGCATATCACTGATACATAAACTTAACAAGCTGTGTACAGTTAGTCCAATGGGCTACAGGATGTACAGGGGTAACAAGCTGTGCACAAGGGTGGCATGCAAGGGTTAAAAAGCAGTGCTTCGTATCTAACTGGATCAAAAGGTCAAAAATCTTTGCATCATCTCTCACTAGATCTATAGGGTTATTAAATTGTGCATTGTATCGCACTGAATCAATAGGGTTAATATACGTTGTACATTTTGTCTCACTGTAGGGTTGATAAGATGTGCACTGAATCTCAATGGATCTATAGGGTTAATAGATTGTACCTCTGAATCTGTAGTGTTAGCAAGCTGTGCATTGTGTCCCACTGGATCTACAGGGTTAATAAGCTGTGCTTTTCATCTCACTGGATCTGTAGGGTTAGCTAATTGCGCATTGCATCTTACTGGATCTATAGGTTCCATAAGCTGTGTATTATATGTCTGGATCTGTAGGGTTAATAAACTATGCACTGTATCTCTGGATCTCTAGGATTAAAATGTTGTGCATTGTATCACTGGATCTGAAGGTTAATATACTGTGAACTGTATCTCTGGCTTTGTAGAGCTAAAAAGCTGTGCAAAGCATCTCTGGATCTATAAGGTTAATAAGATCTAATTCGTATCTCTAGATCTATATGGTTAATATGCTGTTTACTGTATCTCTGGATCTGTAATATTGCGCATTACATCTTACTGGATCTATAGGTTCTATAAACTGTGTATTATATGTCTGGATCTGTAGGGTTAATAAACTATGCAGTGTATCTCTGGGTCTGCAGGGTTAATAATATGTGCTAATGTATAATTTGTAACTTTAAATCTATGAGGTTAATAAGCCATGCATTGTATCAAAGGCTTTGCATTGTATCTCTGGGTCTGTGGGGCTTTTAAGCAATGCATTGTATCTCTGGAACTGCAGGGTTAATATACTGTGTATTGTATCTCTGGATCGGTAGGGTTTACAAACTATGCACTGTATCGCTGGATCGGTAGGGTTAAAAAGCTGTGTATTGTATCTCTGGAATTGGAGGGTTAATAAACTGCGCATTGTATCTCTGGAACTGCAGGGTTAATTAGCTGTGCATTTTATCTCTGGAACTGCAGGGTAAATAAACTGTGTATTGTATTTCTGGATCTATAGCATTAATATGCTGTGCATTGTATCTCTGGATCTATAGGGTTAATATGTCATGCACTCTAATTCTGTTTCTATAGGGTTAATATGCCGTGCACTGTATCTCTGGATTGGTAGGGTTAATAAACTGTGCATTGTATTTCGGGATCTATAGGATTAATAAACTGTGCACTGTATCTCTGGTAATATGCTGTGCACTGTATCTCTGGTTCTATAGGGTTAATATGCCGTGCACTGTATCTTTGAATCGGTAGGGTTAATAAGATGTGCTTTGTATTTCTGGATCTATAGGGTTAATAAACTGTGCACTGTATCTCTGGTAATATTGCTGTGCACTGTATCTCTGGTTCTATAGGGTTAATATGCCGTGCACGGTATCTTTGATCGGTGGGGTTAATAAACTGTGCATTGTATTTCTGGATCTATAGGGTTAATAAACTGTGCACTGTATCTCTGGTAATATGCTGTGCACTGTATCTCTGGTCCTATAGGGTTAATATGCCGTGCACTGTATTTCAGGAACTATAGGGTTAATATGCTGTGCACTGTATCTCTGGTTCTATAGGGTTAATATGCCGTGCACTGTATCTTTGGATCGGTAGGGTTAATAAGCTGTGCTTTGTATCGCTGGCTCTATAAGGTTAATAAGTTGTTCCTCTGTATTTATAGGGTTAATCCGCTATGTAGTTAAGCTCCTCGGCGTTACCGGTTGCAGGGCCCGTGTGCACCTGATGCTCCTGAAATGTATAAATATTTGAGTTCCCTTCTGTCCCGCGGCAGTCTGCGCTCCGCCAGTCGGAACCTTTACCTGTTCATCAAACTAAACGACTCCAAACTTTTAATCTCTTTTACATGCCCTTTAAGACGAGAACTTCGTCAGGGACAAAATACAATCTCCCGCCGTCTGCTTAGTTAATTATCCCGCCGCTTATTTATCGCAGGCTGATGAAAGTTAATAAATCGTACTAACAAAAAAAAAAAATTACAACCAAAGGTCTTTATTTTCACACAAATAGCGTTTTTTTGGAAGGTTTTAAAAAAAAATCATAGGGCCTACAGTTAATCACGGTTTACGTTTATTAATGATATAGCGAAAAAATAAACCTTACGTAAATCATGAAAATCATCATTTTAAATAAGAAATAATAAACATGGGGGGAAAAAAATAATACAAAGAAAAACAAAAGGTACATTTAATAAATCCATAAAAGGCCTGGATAAAACAGATTTAGAATAACGTCTAAAATGATTGTATTTTTAATTTATATTTTTAAATAAATCCCAAATAGACCTAAAAATGTATTTTTATTATAATATATTTCTTTGTAATGTCTGCTGCTGATTCTTTTTGGGAACTATAAAAATTGTCTAACAAGAATATCTCAAAAAATATTTTATTTTTCAAATTTATTTTTTATGAACATTTTCTAAAAAAAAGAAAGAAAATCTCCCCCACAACTATAAAGTGGATAATTTACATATTATTTCTAGCGATTTGATCCCGACATATCATCTAATCAAATTATAAGGTCTTCCTTCTCTGTTACCTTGAAGCTAGGTACTTCGGTAGGGCTAAAGAGGAATTAGTCCAGGGTATGGCTTGGCTCCAAGTTGCCCTCCAGTTTTTCCAACTGGCCCACCAGTTGGCCACCGAAAATAAAGTGTTGGAGGCCCACTGTTTAGAGGACTGTTTAGAGGAACCATAGAAGACATTATGGGTTCCTCAAAATGTTGACTTTAAGAATGGAAGAAAGGGATTCGGATTCTTTCAACATGGGCAAAACTTTGGGCCAATAAACTATCAAGTAGGGTATTGACCTATGTGAACTACTTCTCATGGGTTCATCCGATTTGAGGTTTAGTTGACCGAGACCTTCAGCAACGACTCTTGACTTTGTTGAAATTCCGCCTCGGGGAACCCACCACTCTAGTAACTCATAGTAACTAGTAAATTCGGCTTAAAAAAGTCCTTTAATCCAGAAGAACCCACATTGAAGCGATTTCCAAGTGTGCCTCCTTGGCTCCATAATGGCCTCTGACATCTCGCTGGATCACCAACCCATAACTAATCCTGAAGGCCTGATTTTAAGACTTCCAAGAACCCAGGCAAATGAATTGACCAGCGATACTGCGGCACATGGCTCATGTATGAACGTTTTCTTTCCACTTCCCAATGCGATTTCCCGTGCCGCGTCTCCTCCTTCCATTTCCGACTTCCTTTCTCGTTATCCGTTGATGACTAATTCTCCAATCCATGCCTCATTTCTAATGAAATTTGTCTAACCTTCCAGCCCATTTGATGCGTCGCGTCCGCAATCCAATAACGGAATAACTTCTTTGGAATAAAAAAAAAAATAAAATAAAATAAATCAGTATCTGTTATGTGGAAATGGTTTGGCTTCAGGGTAAAATTCATCATCATTACCCTAATATTGTCTCAATCCTCTGCTCTGGCAGCCGCCATGGAAAACATTTCCAGGGCTTTAATTCAGCCAACACAGAAGAAGACAGAGGACGGCAAATGATTTACGACGGAAATCAATGCAATCATAATACGTCGGGCTTGTAAAACTGCGCTGTTCAAACGGAGCCTGCGATATCGCCGATCGCTGGGCTTCCTTGAAAATTTGGGAATGGAGCATTACAAGCCCCCCCAAAAATAATCGTTTACAACGTATCTCGACGTTACTCTGAAGAGGAAGCTGTACTGTGAGTCTTATCATTACGGGGCTACATTAAACATTAATGCACTCTGACGCACACGGTCTAATACTGCATACTGACGCGCACGCACACACTCACTCACCAAGCTACCTACTGCGCACAAAGCCTTTATAGCAGAAACGTGCCACACTTCAACCACCGTTACGTGACCCCCCACCAGCCCTGTCCCTGATCTGGTGAGTTCCCTGTCCAGAAGCCCCACCCATCCTTTACAAAGGCTGCCTGAGCCAATCAACAACAGTCAGCAACTTAACACTAGGGGAGAGATATCTTAATGGGGAGGAATAATCAGGCAGATCCTGAGACGGACATAAGGGAGGTTTCTAATATGTATATTTTGAATATTTTGATTTAATCCAAATCTTTTTGGGGGTCTATACACCTTAATGAGATCTTTTCTCTAAGCTTCGGGTATAAATGGCCGGTATATTATCCGGGGGCCACCTCCCCGATAATACACTAGGTGGCGCCGGCATAATACATAAGTATAGTTAATGTACGTCTTTATTCTATTTTTCTTTAAAAATGATTATAGAAAAAAATGATATATTCTAAGATATTATGCATTTTTTAAACAAACAAAAAATCCGGAATGTACCACTATTTACTAAGCGATTGTGTCCTCATTCACACATCCGTTTTTCAGCGTAGATGGCTCCAGAGCCGGCCTTAGGTGTTCTGGTGCCCTGTGCGAACTACTCCTCTGTTGCCCCCCTCACTACCCCCCTCTGCCCCTTAAAACTACCCCCCGTCCCTTCAAAAAAACCGATGTTTGAATTTAGGTGCATTGGGGGCGTCGTCGGACCCCGCAGCGGCGCCCCCTGGACAGGTCGCACACCCCAAAGGCCGGCCCTGGAGGGCTCATTCTGGAAGAGCCGGAAAAAAAACGCAACGTCCCCAAATTCTAGAATTACAGATATCCAAGTGTGAAAATTCATAGGTTTTACAGGTTCTGATACAGATCTGTTTCTTCGTACGTCGGGTCACATGATTCACCAATGAAGAAAAAAAATATATATATAAATATATATATATTCTTGGTAAATGAGGATTCTCATTTATGAGAAAAAATATGACTCACACATAGTTAATCCATCTCACGTTATGACTTTCATTACTAGAGATGTCGCCCAAGCATATTAGCCGTGTCCTAATCTCAGTTGTTTGGCAATAACCCAGAAGCCTTTTCCGCTTGAGTTCCCTTTAAGTTAATTAAAACTTTTAAGGCCAAAGGCCAAGCACACTTTAATTAGTCTACCTTGGAAGGCCTTTCCGTGGCGTCTTTTAATATCCATTAAACGCAATCGTAATAAAATGATGCGAACGATTGCAACAGCTGTCCTTCCCCGACTCGTGCCGAGACACCCCTGTCGACATCGCAGCCGAGATACCGCTAACTAGTTGTCCATGTTTAACGCCTTTTATTACAGGATATATTGGGAGAGCCGGCAATCGGGGGGTTAATATATTTTGGATGTAAGGACGCTCTCTCCCCAAGGACCGGAAGCAAATGGTTTGCTAATTGACATGTCATGTGATCGTTAAGTTTTGGCATTAGGGAGACATCCAGAAATGTTGTGGTGTGAGGGTCCCCTCGGGGACGAGATTCTTAAACCTCCGTCAGGGAGACTAATGAGGATAGGCTAAGTTGAGTATGGATTCTGCACTTTAACTGCAGGAGTTACAGGGATCTGTATTTCTAAAGGGACCCAGGATTTGGAGCCTCATTGGCAAGGGAAGGATATACATTAAGGGGGCCGGATAATAGCGTCTGGAGGCGTTATCTATGTTTTATTTATACGATGCTAGCAAGGAATGGGCAAAGGTGCAGGAAATATACGCTTTATTTTGTGGGAATAATTAAAAATTATTGAAATAAATGTCTAAATGATAAAGGAAGTGACATCAGAAATAAACTTCTTAGTGATAAAGGAAGTGATAGAAAAAACCCTTCTGAATAATAAAAGAAGTGACATCAGAAATAGTTCTTAATAATTTAGAAGGTGACATCAGAGATAAACCTAACGATAAAGAATGTGACATCAGAGATAAATTCTTGGTTATAAAGGAAGTGACATCAAAATCTTTGTTATTTTAGATTAATGCTGCAGATTTTTAGGATTGGGTTGATTACAGGAAATACCTTTAAATGGCATTTATTTAAAGTTGTTTTAAAAACACGATTTACCTTTGGAGTTAAGGGCACAGTTTGAGAGGAAACTAGAAACCAATGAGAGAAGTCTCCACGCAGGGACTGTTCCCTGAGAACAGGGACACTTGTCACCCTAAGTTAGGTACCCACATCTGCATTTCTTCAAATAACTTTTTTTGGCAAGTTTTATCTTTTTTTTTTTAAGAAGCTTTTGGTTTAAGGCGCACAACGTTTTTTTATCCTGTTGTTGCGCTGGACTTCCTGCCGGTACTCAAAGGGTTAAAACCATGGCGCCTAGCAACAGTAAAAAGACGATGACTCTTTTTTTTCGTATAAATCTTATTAAAGGATGGAGAAAATGGAGAGTAGAGAGTCGGCCTTCGCCGCGATTTGGTGCTCAGATTACCCGAGATTCTTAAATGGGCTCGGAGAACTCGGGGGGGAAACGCGGGAAGCGCTTCGCAGCGCGACCATAACACGGCTTTACAAGAGCACAGGCGTTCAATACGCTTTCTAGACCTAATTAGTACTTAATGATCTGCAGAGGCCCGGGTGTCCATCACCTATTCTTCATCCTCTTCTCCTTCACCGGTTCTTAATTAACCTTTAAGGAGATGATGTGCAAATGGGTTTCCAAGGATACTTTATTGATCCCCCCCATTTTCCGTTCCTGCCTCCTTGACGCGGCTGCGGGTTCACACAATAGGGCCCGTCTCTGAATTTCACCCCCCCGCTCCCCGCACCGCTGGGCGCAGGGTGTCTTCAATCAATGAGTATTAATGAGACACAATCTGCGAGATTGTTAATTTATGGCCGCGCGCAAAAGGTCATCGCTAACCTTCATCGGCTTTACGTTGCGCAATAGCAGCCGCGGTACGGAAAAGGTGCGCCGCTCGGTTTGCCCCCGTCGGTGCCGGATGGAAGTGGAAGGGATGCCGGGGGACATCTGGCTTCGGATTTGTAGTCCACCTCACAATTCCGATAAGAGTTTTTGTTAAGGTGCGGGCTGAGAGTGATGGGAGATGCTGTCCTGTTGGGCAGCTGAAGGTTATTTTCTTTTGTACGGATCCTGATGGCGGGGAGAGCTGTACTTGGCCCCAACCAGCAAACTTCTAGATCCATATGCAACTCTGTGGGCTTCACACGGAGTCTCCGAGAGAAGAGACACTTCTTCAGGTCTCCAGGTCGCTGCAGAGAATCTCTGGGGTCGCGGGAAGGACATTAAGCCACGCCCCCACTCCCCGCCCACTTCTGCGTTTGTGGCTAGGCCGGTCGCAACAACAGCAGACCACCCACCGACGTCAGCAGATCATCCACTGACGTCAGTGGGACTGCCCACTGACATCAGTAGACCCACCCACTGACATCAGTAGACCCGCCCACCCACATCCTGAAAAGAGAGGATGTTCTCAGGTCACAAAGTCACATATAAAAAGTCATAGTAAAGCTCCGCCTTCAGCCGCACCCCTAACCAAACCCCCTTTACCAAAGCGTGCCTCTCTGGCCATTTAAATTTTTGGGGAAGAAAACAGAAGCGCGAGCGAAATACAGATCAGTTTATTATATCCCAGAAACACAGAAAAGGGGACTTTACATTCTTTTCCTAATTAACCCTTGATTTTACACGTTACTCCTTGCGATGAGCTTCCCATCTCATCCCCATTGGTCCTTCTAAGTTTGTGTTAGCGAATGACATCTGAAATACAGAGGGGAATGATATATTAACCCTTCCAGACACGCTGCGCTGGGTGCATTCAGCTGACACTGCAGGGTTTAATGGCGCGTGACATTGTCTTCTATTTAAACGCCAAGTGCGGCACTCGAGTCTCACTCTGCTAAATCCCTCCTATGCTGGAGGGGCTGGCGATGGATCGTAAGTTAAAGAGACAACAGAATAAATAATAACTGAGATCGTTGGGTATTCGTGCTGAAAAATGATTACTTGTCGCTTAGAATAATCAGATTTTTTACTTTACTGAGAAGTTGGTAGATGAGTAGAAGAGCCCCCCAGCAGAAGTGGTAGAGGCTAATTTTGATTTTGAGTTGAAGTGACATAGAAACTCAAAAAACATTTTTTTTTCTGGCTGACGCGTTTCACGAGCTATACCATATGCTATGTGAAGGCTGTCGCTAAAGCTTGGCTTATGTTATTATTCCTTGTAAACTTTCCCTAACTGGTAACGCTCTTGTTAAGCAGAATCTAGAAATGATGTCATCAGGGGACAGAGTTGTGATGTCATAACTCTACTCCATTCAATCTCTAGTCCATATCAACCCATGACCCAGTTCAAATGCGCAGGATAAGGAAATTTAACCTGTAGGGACACTCATTAGGATATGGGGCCTGCTGTCAGGACTGTCTTGACTAAACCGAGATAGTTGGCAAGTATATAAAACATAGTAAATCTCCAACAAGTCCTCTTGAATTAATATATTCAAAATCCATACATTTTCTCTTATTTTGGGAGAGTATATACCGTAGAGAAGTTGATGTATTTGGCCCGATAGCTACCATGTCTCTCGGAAAAACCTGCCCAGCCCTGTTCTAATGGCGTTGCTGTAAGATGGCAGATGGGAAGTCTCCCTTGGTCAAAACAAAATGGTGGAAAAAATGCAGCAGATTTTATCGAGACACTCGTCACATACCGTTTTTTTTTAAAAGACATTGCTAGGCAACACTGGTGTCGGTTTTTCATTGGAGGATCTGCCAGCCTCACCAAAGTGTAATTTTATTAATCAGGGCTCCGGTAAACTTCTCATCGACGATTTCTTTCTTTTTTTTTATTGGCTGAGTAGCTATTACTGTGTTGTAATTAACCTGTCGTTTGTGGACCTTAATTAATGAAACATGGATTTAGAATTAAAAAGGCACGATTATCATAACAAGAAAGGTTCCTCTAACTGGTAAATCTATTGTCAGGTAGAATCTGGAATTGATGATGTCATCAGTGAGCAGAGCTGTGATGTCATAACTAACCCATTTTATGTCCAACTAGAATTATTATTATTATTATTATATTATATTATATTATATACGATGGTCTTCTGCTGAGAAAAGATAAAGAGAACTAGAGAGGGAGACCAAAGCGGTCTGCTGGGTGAGTGGTAAGTATTCATTAACCTTTCCAATGCTGGAAATAGAATGTATATTGTAGGATCGGTAATAATGCCTCGGTATTGGATTTAGTGGATAGCTTGCGCGCCAAGTTCTAGAGTTGGGTTACCAGTTAAAGTTCCAGAGTTGGGTTATCAGTTAATGTTCCAGATTTGGGTTACCAGTACAGGTTCCAGAGTCAGGTTACCAGTACAAGTTCCAGAGTCGGGTTACAAGTACAAGTTCCAGATTCGGGCTATCAATACAAACTCTAGAGTTGGCTTACCAGAACAAGTTCCAGAGTCAGGTTACCAGTATGCGTTCTAGAGTCTGGTTACCAGTACATATTCCAGGTTCGGGCTATCGATACAAACTCTAGAGTTGGCTTACCAGAACAAGTTCCAGAGTAGGGTTACCAGTATGAATTCCAGAGTCTGGTTACCCTGTACATATTCCAGGTTCGGGCTATCGATACAAACTCTAGAGTTGGCTTACCAGAACAAGTTCCAGAGTAGGGTTACCAGTATGAATTCCAGAGTCTGGTTACCCTGTACATATTCCAGGTTCGGGCTATCGATACAAACTCTAGAGTTGGCTTACCAGAAAAAGTTCCAGATCTGGGTTACCAATACGAGTTCAGAGTCGAGTTGCCAGTATGAGTTCTAGAGTCTGATTACCAGTACGTCTTCTAGATTCAGGTTATCAATACTAACTATAGAGTTGGGTTACCAGTACGGGTTCCAGAGTAGGGGGTTATCAATATAAGTTTTGATTAACACCATGAGAACTGAGAAGGGTGAGGCTTTGTGGCTGCGGTCAATGATCTCAAGATTGGTTGGAGTCCAACCACTAAGGGACCCCACCAAGTTCAGCTAAAATGCCAACAGAAGGGCCCCAACTGAATGGCATTCCACGCAAAAATAATACAAAAGGTACAGAAAATGTTAAATCTACTTGAAATCTGCAAACTGGAAAAAAATGATGATATTTGCAAACGAGCGACCCTGCGCATTAACCTCCGCCGAGCTGCACTTAAGCACAGGGCAACAAAAACATATTTTCGGTGCAAAAACAAATAATTAAAAACGAAGAGCTCCTATCACACTTCACTCATATCGGCTGGCCCTAGAAATCGTAATTAATTTGATACATTTCTGTTTTTTATGTGTTTTTTTTTTTTTTTGTACGGCACATACGCTTAGCGATGTATCACTGCTAATGAGGAAACAGAATAGGTTCTAGGTAATGAATATTATGTCCGACCTACGTCCGTGTAGTCAATAAACATTAGGTAACCGTCACCAAGCGAGAATAGATTTATTTAAATAAAAAATAAAAAAAAATCTTATCTGGAGGGTTTGAATTTCAATAAGATGTGAATTTACATATTTTAACAATAACCTCCCATCATCCTGTCTGATCCGCGCTCAGTTAGCTTCACATATTATCTTTATCTTCAACAGATTAGAATCGGTTTAATAAACCCTCAATAATACGCAGGTATAACAATGGTACTTCATGGTTAAAAGGAGACATTAAAATTCCTTTCTGTAAAAAAAAAATAAAATAATAAAAAGAGCGTTTTTTTTTTCTTGCTGGTGATTAAGTCCGTATCTCGATACTTTCTTGTGCCGAATACATGATTAAAGAGTTCTTTGCCTTGTTTCGCGTCTTGGTATTAATGGTAATACCGACGCTTTAAATCTAGTCTCCTTTCAAATGCAAAGCACCGTTCTGATTGCGAAGGATGTATGGACTACGTTGAAAGTGAAGCTCCAAATGAATGCCTTCCGAGTGCCCCCGGTTCAGTTTGGTCAGTCTCGCTATGGGCCTCAAAACTCAGTGCTCCTCTTCCCACCCCTGTGCTGCTTTTTTCTCCCTTGATGACCCCCCTTTCCTCCCATGATGTTCCTCTCGCCTTCATCGATGCCCTACTTCCCTCCCCTTTGCCCCGTTTACCACCCATGGTGCCCCACTTTCCACCCTTGGATGCCCCTCTTTTCTAGGAGGTCAGAATGAGGGTATCGCAGGGTTCTACAGCCCTAGGGTTTGTGATGCTGGGAGGTGTAGAGGGGGCAGGAGAAAAAAGGTGTGTGTGAGTGTACAGTGTTACAGTGAGTTTGCGTGTAAGTATCTATGTATGTGTGTTACTTATCTGGAGGAGGGCGAGGAAGTGACAGGTGTGTGTTCGGGTGAGTGTACACGCGTGTTAATGAGCACATGTTTGTATGAGAGTACATTTTTATAAGTGAGTGGAAGCGTGTGTGTGTGTGTGATTTTCCTTTCTGTGTTCCCCTTTAATGAATAAAAAAGATACACTTTTATGGTCTATAAAGTCAGACTTTACTTTTTCCTAATAACTTTCTGCGTCTTTCACTCTAAGACTCTGCCTTTTTTCCCCGTTAAAAAAATAAAAAATAAAATGTAAAGTGGTTCTTATCTTCCCAAATTCCCACAATATGCTTAATTCATTTAAAAGCAGCTCCGCTCTGAACTTCTGTGGCGGGAGGAGCACGCAAGGTGAAATGAATAATTGAATGTTATTGACCTTCCACAACCTGGTATTATTGACCATAAATGATTTAGTTTTAAGTAAACCACTGAGAACAAAATAAGTGACCTAAATCTGGCTAAACTGCTGTCTGAACCCTCCATACCCCGTATACTGCCCTTTACTATGTACACAGTATATATATATATATATTATATATATATATTCAAAAGTTTGGGGTCACTCAGCTGTTTTCATGGAAAACAATGGCATTTCTGGCTGTAACATAATTACAAAATAATTTTCTAACATGAGTTAACCTTTTAATCTTAAACTTGGATCAGCAAACACAACGTGCCATTGGAACACAGGAGTGATGGGAGTGATAAAGGGCCTCTGTACCCCTATGAAGAGATTCCATTACAAATCTGCCCATACAGCTACAATAGTCATTTACAACATTAACCCCGTCTGTGCTGGATGTCTGATCTGTTTCATGTTATTGTAATGGACAAGATAGTCTTTTCTTTCAAAAACAAGGAACTTCACCCCAGACTTTTGTACGGTAATACTTACCATATACACCCAAACACAAGTACATAGAGGTAGACAGATACGATGTATCTCTGTGCCATATAAATCAATCCGGATAAACAAAATAGACAAATCTTCTTCTAAGCATCTATACATATTTACAAAGTCACATAAAAAATCATGGCAAGCCCCGCCCAAAGCCACACCTTTAACCACACCCCCACAATGAGACATTTTTGAGTCCCCTTTTTAATGTGAATTGGGGGATCAAATCTTCAGCAGGAAATATTGTACTTTTTTTAGAATTTGACAATAAATCACCCTCATTCTTCCCACACTGTATTAGCCTCTACCACGTCTGCTGGGAGGCTGTTCCACTTATCTACCACCCTCTCAGTAAAGTTTTAAAAAAATGTTACAAGCCTTTTAAATACACAATGCTTTGCTCATCTCAGTGGCAAACCGAGGGCAAATCATCGATTTTCTTTAAAACAAAAATAAAAGACTCACTAATTGCCACAAAAAGTTAGTATAAAAATGGAACCCTGAGGATAATCTTTTTTCTAATACTTTGTGCTCTCTCTCTCTCTGGCGGCCGTTAGCACCGGGATTTATCAAAGCTCCGGTACTTGAAGCTGTCTCTTTTTTCTTCGTCTTCCATGTTTAATCAAAATCCTGCTTGTTTAAGCATCCACGTCTATTGAATTATGAAATAATAAAAACATTAACTCAATTTTGTGAGGAAATGCTGCGTTGGAGATAACTGTGTTCTGTGTGTACGGCGAGCCTCGACAACGAGTTTTCAGAGCATTGAAAGATAAATTATACAACAGCAAATGCACTCAAGGTACGGCGCGCCGCTGTCTGAATGCATTAGAGATGTAATACAGCGCGGAGTAACGCAATTTAATGTAATCATACAAAAGGCCAAACAATGGCGCACTCTGAGACACAAAAACAAGCTTTCTGACGAGGCCGTCTCATTATGTCCTGCTAATAAAAAGCAAAGGCATCTGCGTTCTATTAATGAGGGATTAGGCCACACCTCCCAACAGCTTACATGACCAAAAAAGGACATACTTATTTAGGGGGTGTGATTACAACCTAAGGGGTGGGACTTTCCCCAGACTGTTTATGTGACTTTTTGCCCTATTGTGGGGTATTTGTGTAACTGAGTGGAGCATTTAGAAGAAGAATAATGGAGTTTATTTACCCCATTTAATTTATAAAGCCATTCCCTGCTGTTTCTATACACATTATCGGGGCTTTTAGGGCTGTAGATCCCTGCGATACCCTCATACCCGGCAAACATTCTGACCTCCTAGAAAAGAGGGGCATCAGGACAGGAGAGAGGGGCATCAGTGGAGGAGATAGGGGTATCAGGGGAGGAGAGAGGGGTATCAGAGGAGGAGAGAGGCATCACAGGGGGGAAAAGAGGGGAATCAGAGGAGGAGAGAGGGGGCATCAGATACGCTTGGTTATGTGATGCATAACTTATATCCTGTATACTCATTGTACAGCGCTGTGGAATACGAAGGTGCTATATGAATTAATACTAGCAGTAATAGCAATAATAATAATAATAATAATATTTTTTATGCCATCCCCAATAAGTCTCATTACTACCGGTATTTTAAAGTCATATTATTATGCACAATATCCGAGTTTTTAGCTTTTTTAATTGTTGGCTCTCTAAAGGATAATAATCAAAGTTGGAAAGTGTTTCTCTGAACCCAAACTCGGATGATTTGGCATTAATCTCCACATTAAAGACGGGAAAAAAAGGTCACAAAGGCATTTTAAACCTGAATTTACGACCCCATCCTACGATCTTCTATCCGCCGATTTAAATAACACCTCGCGATTTGCATTACGACGGCCGAGGATAATAATAAAGTTACCGGCGGTTAAACTTTAAAGATATTTTTTTTTCTTAGACGATTATATGAATATAAAAATGTTTGGAGCGGATTCCCGTTTCGGAGGACCTGGATCTGGGCATCTTAGAGGCCAGGTGAAGCGACTCGCAGCATTTGCATATTTATTACCATTGTATTCTAATGGGCCCTTAGGAGTTCAGTTCAAATGCACTTGACATTATTAAATTTTTAATGTTTAGTTTTCATAGCGGAATGAATATTTAAAGAGTATGTCCCGGTCTTAAGTTATGATGAAGAAGAAATTAATGTAAAAATAAAATAAAATAAAAAGACGTGAAAGTATTTTTGCCGCAATTATAGACGACGCGTTAATCGTAAAAAAAAACTAAGCGAATAAGACGTGCGAGGAACATGCAGGAATAAAGACGTTTTATTGGAACGTTCGAAAAACAAAAGGAGAATTTCTATCATTAAAGAGGTTACAATGTATCGCCGTGCTTAGCATTTCTCGTTAAATAGAAAGGTAATAATTTTAAAAAATATATAAAAAATTCTCTAAAGCAAAAGGTGTTTAAATGCTGTATAGGAAAGGACATCGGAAATTGGAAAAATTGGGTTTTTTGTCCAGTTTTTTTTTCAGTTTCCTAATACCCCTGGCATGTAGCCTGTTGTGACTCATGGCCGTTTGCCAATTTACCCCAGAACTTCCGAGACGGGGGGCTTTTCTTGCACCCTCAATGCTTCTGCCATATTGTTCAAGTGGCGCATATTGATGGTCCATGTAAATAAACAATATTTTTTTTTTTTTATTATTTATTTGCTAATTTTTGGTGGCCTCCAATAAAAATAAAATAAAAAATGTTGTCACCCTACCTCCGGTGATCCAACTTTCATAGTATATCCATGATCATCAGATCCACCTGTGGTCAGGTCTGTGATATCCCTCCCGGCATGGCTCTCCATCACTGCTTCTACTTGGACTCCTTGAGGCTGTGAGCTGGCTTATGACATCATATCCCAGCGATCCCTTCAAAGTGTCGGTAAGAGGCGATGAGTACGCGGTCTTGTCACCACTCCCACTTATAACCACACCTCTCAACAAAGATGTCCGCCATTGGGCACTGGAAATATTGGGTGGTACGCCATAGATATTATTTAAAAATAGGTTTTCTACGGTGAGTTAGAGGCCGATTTAAGTAACTTTTAGAGAAATTTATACCCTGAGAAAGATAAATTCGGAATCAATTGCACGTTTCCACCAAACGGGTAATGGGGTAAATAGTCCTACTAGTAGTGCGCCTCTCTCCTCGATTTACCTTCATCCATAGAATCTTTTTCTCGGCTATTTGGGCTCAAACAGTAGGAAAGTTGCTCAAACAGAAATATCAATATCATGGTTTTTCAACTTGAAATTCCTCAATTGAGCCAAAGTTATTCAAACGCAAAAATGATGACGTCATCGATCAGAAGCCGGGAGCCACTCACTCAGTAAGTCTCACGGCAGCTGAAGTTTGTGTCCATCCATCCGGCGGACAGCTCTGTCAGATATATCAGAGAGTCTGCACCGATGCCGCTGGCTGACGCCTTCCGTGAAGCTCAATAAATTCATACAAAGTACCAGAGCTTTGAATTCCGAGCCAAGTGGTTGGTAGCTGAACCCAGGCTGAACCCTGATCCTTTCCTTATCTCCGTGTCTATTGGATACTCAAGACAGGAAGAGAAATCAGTGCTTAGATAGATGGCGCGTGATAGGTCGTGTGTGATTTATTGAAGCCACCCTTGAGAGTTTTGGCCCATCGAGCTAATTTATTGCGTAAGTAGACTTCTTTAAGTGTTTTCCGTACTTGTGATGTCATAGAGCAGTGCTAGATTTAAGGGTCCGAGTGAGATATCGGTCTTAAGGGTTCTTTGGATCAACAGATGTCCCTACCAGCAGACATGAGCAAACAATATTTACTAGACTTGGACGCCGGTGAAGCCTTCGTGTTCATCTTTGGGGAGAAAAAAAAACCTCTGTTGGTTTCGGGTGAATATTCGTGTACGTTCCTCGTTTGTTTTGTTCTTCGTTTTCTGCCAGTTTTCTAGCAGGGGTTAATATTGGGGATAAGAGTACGCAGCAGCTCTGGCGCCAGCATTTTAAAAGTCCGCATTTTATTGGTCGCCAGCAGGAGGCTCCTCTGGCATCAACCAATGAAGGGCAGCTGCACTTCATTGGTTGATGCCAGAGGAGGCCCCTGCCGGCGACCAATAGAGTCGCTCTTACTTACCTTTATAATCCTACGGTTTCCCATTAACCCCTGCTATACTACAAAGACTTGAGATAGGCTAGAGGCAGTGGCTTGTATGGGGGGGGCAGGGAGATTAACTAGGAGTTATTTACAAACACGAAGAAACGAAGATTCTTTGTGTTGTGATTCTTCGTCTTTGTGTACGTTTACCCGGCGCCATATTAGTTTATTCGATATTCGGTTTGAACAACAAAAACGCAACATTGTGTCTAAGAAGAAGACGTCAAATGATGTCAAAAGAAAGCCCAATTGTGTGAAATGTCTCCAAAGTTGGTGAAATGGACTCAAATTGCCCAAAGTGCCTCTTTTCTCTCAAGCCAACACTGGCCACCGAAACAAGAACCTCCATTACACCACAATATCACGCCAATCCATAGTGTTGTAACCAGATGAAAAACTAATTGTTGGATTAACAAAAAAAGATCAGTTTAACATTTTTTTTAAGACTTTAAAAAAATTATCAAACGAGTGCAACGCATCAGTTTTTTTTGTTTAAATTTTATTTTCTGGGTCGCTTCATACAATCTTCTCCATTCAGTTTGAAAAATGTACTTTTGGAAAGCCAATCGCAATGTATGATGAAACTAATGTTTAACGCCATTCAGAGCTAAAAAAAAAAAATGAATTTTAAGGGGTTTTTTTTCAATCTTCAAATATAATAAAAATATATAATAATTTCAAACCGTACGCCGACGCCACTAATTCCGCTTTGTTCTTTTTTTCTTCTAGATGAACCGACCATCCAGGTGAAGCCGGCGGACAGCGAAGCCGGGGAGGTAGTTGTCTATGTGTTTCCAAGTCTTTTAGCTCTAAGCAACAGTTATCGCTTGTGGATTTTTGTCACGCTGCGTGATGATCAATTAGTGCCGTATCTCTGCAAAGAACTTCCCCGTGCACTATAGGTTCTTATTAAATCTCCTTTTTTTTTTCGCTCTCTCTTTTTTTTTTTTTTTTTACCCGTTACTTTTCATTTTTTTTTTTTTCTCCGCATTCAATATTATCCCAGATTTTGAAAGGCAGTAGGTGCCAGAAATTGCCTTGGAAACCAATAACTGCCTCGTTAAGAGGTAGAGTGTCAGATGCTGATTTTGAGAAAGTTGAAAATAAATCCAAACTTCATTTTTTTTTTTTTTTGTTCCCGCTGGCAGATTTCTGCAGGGAAAACTGAGTTTTTAGCGGGGAAGTTTTATGTTAACCCTCTCTATGCCAGTTCGTCTTGCTTTGGCCGAATGGTTAATCGCTAGTTAAGTTATGAAGGGTTACGGATAATGTGACGTCTTCGTACCGATCGTATGCTAGCGAAATACAGTGACGTGTCCGCTTTACCGGGTGCTAACGTGACTTGCTTTGCAAGAGGTTCTGCAGCAGCTGTTGATGGGTTAAATAATATCAGATTTATTATTTTAGCCAGTCTGAATAATTTGCCAGTTTGCGCCTTGCCTTTTGTTCTGATATAATTCATTCCTCACTGTAAGATTTACTAAAAGGTTGTGAATTTCAATCCAAAGAAACTTCTATATTTTTCTTTGTGCCGAAAATCATCTTTTGCCGCTAGTATAGACCTAGAGATTTTTCTGTCATTGTAAGATCGGCAGGTAAGGACCACTCGGCCCATCTGGTCTGTCCGTTTCTCCGGATGTAAAGACACGTTCACAAAATACATCATTCTAAGATAGCTACAGTTAAACAGGGAGGTGGATAAGTGGAACAGCCTCCCAGCAGAAGTGGTAGAAGGTAATACAGTGAGGGTATTACACATGCATGGGATAGACATACGGCTCCTGAATCTAAGACGAGACCAACGACTGATTCAGGTTTGAGTCTTTACAGCAGGAGAAAGGGGCCGACTACACGGGGGCCGAATGGGGCCAATTCTATCTTTTTACCCACCGTCCAGCAGAAGAACATAATTGTCATATTCTGAAAGTGTCATTAATAGGGGCTCTGAGCAGACAATAGAACAGAGAAGATGATCAAACTATTTCAGTGCCTAAATATTTAATAATAATAATATTATTATTTATTGTTATATTATTTTAATTATTATTTAATTATTTTAATTATAATTATTTTAATTATTATTTATATCGGTTTATGGATTTAGCTATCTTAACCCTTGATTGTTTCATTGACTACATACGTGCTCGAGGGCGCTTATTGTAATAAAACATAAAAATCAAATAGCTGAATGGTGGCCAACATTGGGTTAACCCATAAATAGAGTAAAAAATGAGAATAACCAATTCATTTCGTGGCAGCTGTGGGCAGCCTAGGAGAGAATGAGTTTTCTTTGTATAGCAAATTAAAAGCTTGGCGTGCAGATGAAACATCGCAGGGTATAATGTACTCGACTCGATTCATCTTCCGAGGAACGTTCCGAGGGAAGCGAGCTCCAGAACGGAATCCGAAAAGGATGTGCATTCAGCTATATTTCCCCCGCTTCAATTTCTCTCGCGCATCACCCGGGGTCTCGACTTTTGCCCCCAAACCAGATTATTCAGCTGTTTCTCCCTGTATTAGGCATGACCAAATATCTTTCCATTAATTGCATATTCAATACTTAAACAGCAAGAATGGTGCTGACTTGCAGTATCGCTCTACCAGAAAGAGAAAAAAGGCCAAAAAGCCTAATCATTCACATAAAAAAATAATAATAATTATAATAAAGTTCCCTGTGCAAATACAAAGGGCCGGAAAAGGAACCGACGTGTTTTTCTATAGGGATTCGGAGCTTGTGATTAGATTAAGGCTGTAGGAGGTTTTTTTTCAACTGTCTATATGTTTCCCGAAACTTTGGCACATTCAAATTATTAAGCAAATGTTAAATTGTCAGGCTTTTAGAAGAAAAAAAAAGGAATTTTCTGTCTTACATATGAAAAATCTAAAAAAGATCCAAGATCTAAAAAAGATTGGATTGTTGGATAGACCTTAAAAGGTAAAGAACACTGTGGGGTTTTTCGCCATTTTTTTTTAGCCCAACTTAACTTTACCAAATCTTTAGAAAATAGACATTACTGGCATGAGCTAGAGAGGTTCCTGTTCTAAGCTGACGGCTAATTGGGGCTGTATGAATGAAGACGTCAGGGGTTGCCCTGGGTTCTGTCCGGCCGCAGAGGAACAATGGGCCTCCCGAAATGGTCCTCTGGGTTCTCAAGGTGACCGGGGCCCATGGAGCCAAACCTCGTCTAGAGAAGAGGAGAAGAGAAGTATTCATTCATCTACTGCCCTTACCCTCTAGGGTTGGAACCCCCGACGCATTTTTCTTAGATCTCACCTTAGGCTTCGACAAAACAATAAAATAAAAGGGTCTGTTATGTGCAGCTTATGCTTCCATGTCTTTGGCATGGCCCCCCCCCCCATGCTATGTATAAAGTAGTAGACAAGTCCATGTAAGTCCATGTTGTCTCTCCTGAAGTCCTTGGCTCGAATACCTTCAACATTCTGGCTATAGAGAAGGATTCTTTGCACCTCCCCAAAAATATCATGGGTGTATTAAGATTCACTTGCCACGCTGACTCTAAAGTAGTCCGTTTGCCAGATTTCCTTATGAGTCGGGAATAACACGGACATTCTAATTTACCAGGATGTGGAAAATGAGGGTTCCTGGCAAAGCGTGATGATTCTTCCTGTGTTCCTATTGGTTAAAAACAAATTAAACACAAAAGAAAAGAAAACTTGGGTAGCCCAATGAAAAAAATCACATTATTTCCATTGATTATTTTTAATCACAAATAGACGTCCATATTAATAGAATTTGGAATCGTTTGTGTCTGAGATAATCTTATGATAGAGAAAGGTGTTCTAAGCCAGGTTTATATATATATATATATAATATATTTATTTTTTATTTATTTTTTTTTAAATATTTTTAACAATATTTTAGAATTCTGTCTTTTATTTTTATATTATATTCTTAAACGCCAAGTAAATGGAATAAAAATGCCAGTGTCATCTACATCGTGTCCTCATACATTGGCTGTTCCATCATGGTAGAAGTCATTGGCGGGGAACAATAAATAACGGTGACATTGTTTCGGCGGCCCATCGATATAACGTGATGACACGGTCATTACTTATTTACTAATTAACCGGTGGACACCTGTGCGCACATCTGTCCGGAATTATCTGCCGCCATGCTCCCGGCTTTAGGACGGTGAAAGAGAGTTTGGAAAGTTCAGTCATCTGTTGCCGAATAAGACAGTGATGAAAAAAAAAAAGGGTAAAAGGGAATCAAGACAAATAAAAATGATAGTTGAGGAAAAATAGTAAAAATGGTGTTAGCTGGAGGTACTGCTTAAAGATGGTGTTCTTCCTTTGGTTCCTTAGGAAATGTTGATAAGAGCCAAAGTTGGTGGAAACCACCGATTCCTGCCCATTGACCACCGATTCCTGCCCATTGACCACCGGTTCCTGCCCATTGACGTGACATGGCATATGATATTTCCTATGAATATTATGATTTTGGGAACATTAATGATACATTTTCTTTGGTGCCACGCACGATAATGAAGGTCTGGGATGAGTTTTATCAGCTTGGCTCTGGTTTGCTCTCCTTCCGTCACGCGGCTCACCCAGCCGTACTTCCAGAGGTGGCGCGTTCACTGTGTCCTTCAGCAGGGTGGACAACCCGGGTCTTTTAGGGGACCCTGGAAAGCGGGGGAGTTGGAGAACGTCCATATCCTTCTCCTCTGGGATCTTAATCCTACACAAAGAGAGAGATGACCCAGGTTCTCATCATCATTATGCTCCACTAACATGACATCATAGGACATAATTCTTTGATCCAGAACCACTAAACCGTATTCAGGAAACGAGGCAGCTTGGGGTGGTCTAAACTTCTTGAAGGAACAATTGTGACCTTTAGGGCCGTGCGTTCCTTATCATTCTAACTGACTAATGGCACAACAAAGACCGGTTGTCCGCTTCAATCTCCCCCCTTCTCTAAATGCAGAGAATATGGCAGAGGATAACAGCCGGACAAAATAAAGGCATAAAGGCGACAAAAGTAGGAGTTTCTGGTAATAAAATCCATCCTCTCGTAGCGCAGATTAGGGCTGCAGTAACAGGGACAGAGACAAACGTGGCTGTCATATTATAAGACCATCTGCATAGGTGATCGGCATTTACCGCCATCATTACACCGAAGCCGCGTTTCCAAAATGCTTACTTTCCACTGACTGCGATAATGCTTCAGAGGTTTCTTCCCTTGGATTCCGACCAACATCGAGGAGGGGAAATTGATTCGAGTCACAAAGTACAGTAAGCGGAAAATCACGACTAAATGTGCTTACCTTGGTTTTTTTTTCCCCTCACTAATAAAACATGATTTTTAAGTGAAAAAACGCGATGTAATAATTTTAACCCATTGGCCGTTAAAAGAGCCTCGACGCGAGATTACGGGTTCAAACAAGGGTCGTCGCGGCAACCCAAGGGTTGTGCATCGCGCCTGTTGCTGATCCGTGCATCATTTACAATATTTATATATATCTAGAGTCCAAATGCTTACAACACGAGCCGCCATGTTTAAAAAGGACATTTAACTATTCGAAGGCCGGCGGGGGCTTGCATTTGTTTCTCCCCTTCCGCTTGACATTCACTGGGCTTATGACACACAATCACTTTCCTATATATATATCACATTACTGAAAACAATAGTCATCATTTTACAGAGTTTTGGGTAAAAATGTGTATATTAAGTAAAAATTTTTGCTCTTTGGCTACTAAGTTAAGAGACGTGCAAAAAAGGCACTCAACAAATATTAAAGGTGTCATTCAAGTTAAGAAACCAGTTCCATCTCTAGCTGGCAACTATCAGGGTTTAATACCCCAGTCTGGGTATTTTTATCCCAGTCTCGGGGTAAATGGGCAGATTCTCAAGGCCTCGGGGGGAATATGGGCTTGCAGATTCTCAGGCTCTCTGGGTGAACGGGAGATTCCAGGTCTTGGGGGTAATGCAGATTCTTTATGGTCTCTTCTGAATGGGCAGATTATAAGGGTCTCGGGTGAAGGGCAGATTCTACTGGGTGAATGGGCAATCCTTGGTTTGGTGAAGGGGCAATTCTCAGGGTCTCTGGTGAATGGGGCAGATCCTCTGGGTCTCTGGTGAATGGGCAGATATCAGGTCTCTGGGTCGAATGGGCAGATCCTCTGGGTCTTGGTGAATGGGGCAGATTCTGGGTGAATGGGGCTCTCAGGGTCTCTGGGTGAATGGGGCAGATCCTCGGGGTCACACAGTCTTTTTCTTATTCTCCTCTGATTTAATGATAACTGAGCATCCTGAATGGTGCTTTTCTCCTGGCTATATCACAGGTGGAATCCCTGCTTGAATTCAGATGGATTCAGTCAGAATATCTTTACCTCCCGACCAGTCCTGGTTTTCATGATGGTTGATCTTTGCAATGAGCTTTTAAAATGAGGGAGAGACAGAGGGGAGAGATGAACGAGAAAAGGAGAGATAGTGGAGAGAGAGGCAGAAGCCAATAGAGAGAGAATAGATTGGAGAGCAGGAGCAAACGACGGAGAGAGGGAGAACGTGGGGCCGGTGAAGGAGAGAGGAAAGAGGGAGGAAAATGAAGGGAGGGAAGCAGCAGAATGATACAGGGGAGGAGGGAGAGGAAAAGAGACATTAGGGAGTAAATCGAAAATGTGAGGGAGAGAGAGAAATTAATTTCCAAGTGATTAGAAAATAGATCTGCAAACTTAAACCACGGGCCAAATACGTCGCCCTCGACGCGGGAAACTGATTGCCGCGGAATTTGTTAAATGGGAATCTGAAATAGCTGTGCGCGCCGAGGAGTTTATCGGGGGGCTATTGGATTAACACGAGCGGAATCCGCTTCATTCGTTTCACGTTCTTCTCATCTCTTCTATGGGTTTAAATATTATCAAATTATTAACCCTTTAGCAGCCCGTTAAAAAAAGATGTTGTTGGAGCCGCTCACTGTTGTTCTAATGACGGATCTTATTAAGGAACTTGCCAGGAGATAAAGATGTTTGAAATGAAGTCACCTGTATTCAAGGAGGGAATCCAGCTGTTAGATAGCAGGGGGAAAAAAGCACCACTTGGGATGCTTAGATATCATTAAACCAAAATAGAAAGGAGTCGGCTCCAGTTTGTGTGACCCGAGAGTCTGCCCGAGACCCTGAGTTGGGCTCAAAATTCTGATACCGTGACGTGCCAGTCACTATTTTATTAGGAGATGGTAGATAAGTGGAACAGCCTCCCAGCAGAAGCGGTAGAGGGTAATACAGTGAGGGTATTAAACATGCATGGGATAGGCATACGGCTTCTGAACCTAAGACGAGACCAACGACTGATTAAGGTTTGAGTCTTTACAGCAGGAGAAATGGGACAACCAGGCGGGTTGAATAGGTCTGATACGCCAGCAGATTATATGTTTCTACTTGGACATTTATCATTCTGCATGAAACAAGATCTTTCCACGAGTTTTTACAATCCTGATGAAAGCAGACATGTGAGAAGTAGCTCTAGCTCCCTATCCGGGTCAATAAGACTCATTTGCCTTCCAGTCAAGAAGCCACCAGTGATATCTTGAACTCCATCACCGCCATCTTCAATCCACTCTGTGCCTGCCCAGCCTGGTGGTGTAAGGGTTAATTCATTCCTAAATGCCAGAGTTTAGAATTATTCTCTCAGACCTTTGACCCCTGATAGAATTATTCTCTCAGACCTTTGACCCCTGATCTTTTTTTTTTTTTTTTGGAGATGTTATGGATCTGACACTTCTTCTCCTGACATAGCCTCGGCCCCGTATATACATTTCCAGGGAAAGAAGCGTTAAGATTTCTAAGCCGCTTCTGACAGAGCCTTTGGCGATAGCGTCATCTACGGCGGTTCTAAAAGCGGAGAGGGGATATAGCCTTTGAGCGGAGACATATAGAGGAGCGGAAATGTTTCAGGACTAGACAGGGAAAGGACTCGTTGTACTCCGAGCAACTTGACCTGCTAATTGGATCAATATTTAGTTCGGCTTCTGACTCCTGATTTGTGTGATTAATTTTAAATTATATATATATATATATATACTCGTCCGAGCTCTACCTTGTGTCCTGATCAATCATGTCTCCACATACTTCTTTTTCCACACCAATATATGTTCAAATATCAACATTGTATAGTTCCTTAAAGGAGCTCTCCAGCCATTATAGGCACTGAAGGGGCCCTATAAATTTCCGTGGTCTCCCCGCATGCATTTGGCCAATAGCTGGCTTGACAAACGCTCTGGGAGGTCTAATGAGACCCCTGTGCGCATGTGTGCCGAGCCCTCTCATTGACCCGCGTGTCCCTTCAATTGTTTTTGTATCAAATGCTGGTACATTGTTGGGGTTAAATATCTAAAATTGAGTGAATTCAATGAAATTCAGCATTTTAGAAAGTCATTTATTTAACTGTTTGAAGAATAAAGCATCCGTCAAAAGGAACATTAACTTAGTGTCGTCGATGTATCTTGGTTTAATGGAGGACTCTTATAATGTTACCTCTCGGGCAGGAGCACGCAGTATTATCTGGTGCGCTTTATAATGTGTCGCATATTGGTGCGGCGTCCATGAAAGACTGGCCGCGCTGGTAATTAATCCCATGAATCTTCGCTTTACACATCCATGATTCAGGGAAGAATGGACACATCCATTGATTATACACCACAAACACTGACGCTTCCAAGTAGTCGTTCAATTAAGCCGAAATTATACCACCGCATCTGACAATGCATTTGGTCGTTCGTACATAGACAAGCCGGCTGTAAGCTACTTTAAATCCAACCCTAAAGGTGCCGGGTAGGGCATGGTTCTTTGTTAAACTGCTGTGAGAGTGGTAGATAAGTGGAACAGCCTCCCAGCAGAGGTGGTAGAGGGTAATACAGTGAGGGGACTTAAACATGCATGGGATAGACATACGGCTCCTGAATCTAAGACGAGACCAACGACTGATTGGGAGTCTCATGGGCAGAACAGATGTGACGAATGGTGGGATATGGAAGATTCCATCTATAGAACCTGATACTTTATATAGAAGAGTAAGCCACTGTCTAAATAGCCACGTTAGGGGTGTGACAGGAGGCAAATAATGGTGGCGCCATCTTCTTCCCACAATGCACTTGTGCTTCACGTAGATACACATTTTTCAGTGTGGCGGCGTAAACTGGGATCCAAAAGCATATATTTAAAGAGGGATTAGCGAGTTCTGCATCTTTTCATTTAGCAGTTTTACCGGTCTCGTCAGGTATAAGTCATGTTGACGAGAAGAAGATGAAGTTAACGAATCTGATCTTCTGTCGCCATGCAACATAGTCTTAGAAGGCAATGATTCTTGAAGGAAGGTAAGGATAATTAGGAAAACCATTACGTTTAGAACAATCAGCAGAAACGTGAGCTCCGACGAATTACATTCCTATAGACTGCGGGTTGATCGGTATTCTTCACTTTTTCCCATTTTCTCTGGTTTCGTCTTAATAATTATGGACCTTCCTGCCAATGAGAACTAAAGTTTGTCTGGGCTCGTAAACGTCCATCACATTTACAACACTGGGTGCATCTGCGGGGGTTTTATTGGCAGGTCTCTTCCTAGACGATGGGCAAGTTCAATTATCTCGCTAACCCATCGTAAATCAGAGGAAAACCAAAGTGACCTTGAGCAGGAAGAGAACGGACCCCGAGCTAGACGGAAAACTCCTTATGAAGTCATTCTAAGGAATGTTTCGATGGGTCTGAGCTCCGATTAACGGCCCATCGGAACAGGCCTACCATTAATGGGCTTCTAGAATCCAGCGATCTTCCGATCCACTCGTCGAAACGCGGTTCTGAGATTAAAATTAGAACTTGACAAGCTGTCGGCGAATCTGTTGATATTCCAGGCGTCTCAAACCATCTGTTGATGAAGTCACCAGCTTCGATAACTGTCTCTCTTAGCGGTTTGACACGAGAAGCGATGGAAACGCCGGGTTTCTCTCCAAAATGGACTGTTGAGGAGTCACATATTCTGAGCCTCGCTGTAGACCAGGTCGCTTTTGTGATCCCATGACGGATAGCCGGCCTTTGGCTCTATGAACGATGAGTTTTGGAGTTTAACCGTATTGAGTCTACCTCCTGTCGACTTTCTTTTATTAATCACATGCCGACTCCAGTCTTACGGCACAAGTTTAGGGGGTCGTTTAGGTATTTTAGGTATTTCTGAGACATTAAAGTGAAAAGTCTTGTATAACGTTATGCAAGATACCTAATAAAAGGGAATCATATTAGGACTGTCTTCTAAGAGCATACGGCTCCTGAATCTAATACAAGACCCAGGACTTCTTATAATCTTCTAAATGCCTTATTATATGACATTAATAGTCATCAGAAAGCCACAAAGTCACCGAAAAAAATGGGTAAAGGCTTCAAAGCCATACCCCCTAAAACAAAACATTTACAACTTCTGGTATGTTTAAATATTAATAATAATATAATAATATATAATTAATATATAATTATATACCGTATATTGTATTTATTATGGATTTCGGACAGAACGAAAGTGAAAGACTGACGCACCAATCAAATCACAGCATTTTCTGCAATGAACAGCGCTTAGCACGGCATTAAATGCAGTTTAAAGGTGCTGTTCCACTTAGATGTTTTTCTCTACTTTCCTAAATCCTTAAATTATTAGCCAAACATATTTATGTATTAAAATAATCCACCATTTTCCCTGTAGTTTCAGGCCTTTCAGCCTCTTAATGTGTCTCCATCTGCACTGCTCTGCTTGGGATCTATTCATTTAAACGGGGAGTGGGAGTGGCTCTAGGAGCTCAGACTGCTGTCATTTAATTGATGGAGGAGGGGCTTTGGAAGAATGGCAGGACTCTGTTGCTAAGCAGCTCTAGTATCTCAATAAACCTTTTCATTATTATTATTTATTGTTTTATATAGCACCATTATATTCTGCCACGTTTTTAATGCAGTTTTAAAGCGACAGGGAGCATTGAGGAGAAAAATACAACGGCGGATTGGTTTCTTTTACTTCTTTTTACACAATCCAGCATTTTATGTGGGGCAATTTTATGAGACCCCCCCCTTTTGGTGGAACAGCACCTTTAAAACAAGGCAATACAACGTTCTCTATAATAGTAAGGGTGTTCGGCTCTCAAGGTATCCCCATTATAGAACAAGGGCCACATCGGCATGGATTGTAAAGCCAACTAAAAGAAAAATCCATTGTTCTGTAATGACAAACATTTCACACCTGCCTGCTCAAAAGTAATAAATTCCATTGATTTTAAAGAAGCAATTTACAATTAAATGCCGGCCTGAAACAAAAAAAAGCATAAAAGATAAAATTCCACCAACTTTCTATATGCTAGAGGGAAAGAAATGCCCTGCTTCTCTTCATTTCCCAAGCAATTAAATTCTTTGAAGGTAATTCTATTATCCTCTGTCCCTCGCCATTACAAAATAAAATAAGATAAATAAAAACAGAAAAAAAAGATTTTATTTTTTTTCACATATACCCAGCATTTAATCCATAACTTATTCTGATGCTGAATGGGTTCCAAAATCTGGGGTTTTTTTTATATTTGAAATTAAAAAAAATATGATTTATTTTAAAGATGCACATATTCACATAGACTTTCAAGACCTCAAAGGTCTCTTCTTCAGATGGAATAAAAATGTATTACCCTTTAAATAAAAAATATACGTTATATTCAGTAGGAAATATTCGGAGGAGAAAATTTGTGCAACGTCCTTGTTTGGCAAGAAGCAAGGAGAAGCATTTTATATCAATATTTTTTTAATAGTTTCATTATTTTTTGTATAAAATTAGAAAATTAAGCATTTTGTTGTAATATATATATATATATATTTATTTTATTTTTTTTCCAAGGCCCAAGGGCAATAGACTGACAGATTATTAGAAACATAGGCTTTACACAAAAATATACACTATGCCCGGAGCCCTCCCTCTTCGAGTAAGCTGATGATGTCAGAGGCGGGGGCTGACATCATCGGCAGCCAGTGCCAATGTCATGCATTGACGGAGCGGGGACGTCGACGTTGCGGGTGGGGCCAGCCCCAAAGGCTTTATATTTGTATGTGGTGAGAGGAGAAATGGGGAATGGGGAGTTTCTGAATGCCAAAGGTTTGGGGTCATGACCTAGAGACCCGGAGAAGTGGTCTCAACTCATATACAGCAATAAAGTACATATGGTGGCTGAAGGGTCCCTTGCAGATGCATGGAGGGGTTCTGCAGAATGCACCCATACGCCATTGCCCCTTACACCCTCCCCCAGCTATTTTCCATGCAATTAACCCCCCACACACACACACGTGATATACTCATGTCCAGTCAGCTCCAACACTGGCTCAACGAACACTGCGAGAAGAGGTCTATCGAGAGCCCATGAGCATGCATGGAAAGAGATCCAACGGGAGTGGATTCCTGCCACTGATTGGCTGCTTCAGGTAGACAATCAGTGGCAAGAACAGTTGGATCATGGGGGAAGAATGCGTATTAACACCCTTTCAGAAAATACCCCATTTTAACTCTTACTAACTACCCTTCCAGAGAATGTCATGCGCGTCCAGGCACCCTTATCACTGGCTTGTTTCCATTTATGTGCGTTTAAGATTATAACCGCACTCCAAAGAGCAAAACGCGACTCCAGACGTGGATCCTTGTACATTGGGGAGGGGGGGCAATTGCCCCAGGCGGCACTTTAGAAGGGGCGGCACTTTTGCCGCCCCATAGCGTTTTTTTTTTGAAGCGGAAGAGAGAGAGAGGGGCGTCAAGTGGTTTTCGGCTTACCCGCTCGGCGACCCTCTGTCTCTCTATCTATCCATCCATCTATCTATCTATGGGAAAGTTCTAAAGTAAATAGAAAGTTCTAAGCAAGAGTAATGAGATTTCAGACCTTCCAAGTGTCCCTGTTTAGCTTCCCCATTGGGACCCCAAATCTCTGTGCCCCTCTCTCCTCCCCTGATGCCCCTCTTTCTTCCCCTGATGCTCCTCTCTCCTGCCCTGATGCCCCTCTCTCCTCCCTGATGCCCCTCTTTTCTAGGAGGTCAGAATGTTTGCTGGGTATGAGGGGATCGCAGGGATCTACAGCCCTAAAACCCCCGATAATGTATATAGAAACAGCAGGAAACGGCTTTATAAATTAAACAGGGTGAATAAACGCATTCTTCTCCATAAAGTCATTTAAAATGTTGGGAAACATGGAATCGAAAACGTAGTAACATAAAATATAATTAATTTGAAACTTGATATTTTTTTTAATTAAACTCATATATCAGCTTACACCAATCCAGTGACGTGATTAAGTGGAGCAAATAGGGGTAACATTCCATGAGTTGCAATGGTGATTTTGTGCCAGAATCTCACTTTATTCATAATCTAAAAGGCTAGTTTAGAGGTTAGCGGCTTAGATGGAATGGAAGGAAGTTTTACGTTACTAAGAGGGTGGTAGATAGGTGAAGCGCCTCCCAGCAGAAGTGGTAGAGGGTAATACAGTGAGGGGATTAAACATGCATGAGATAGACATAAAGCTCCTGAATCTAAGACGAGACCGACGACTGATTAAGGTTTGAGTCTTTACAGCGGGAGAAAGGAGCAGACCAGATATCACGAATGGGGCCGATCTGTTTCCACGTAAACACCATTTAGACGACAGGGTCCCTTTAAGGATAGCACTCTAAAACCTGGCTGCACTTCGATCCCCTCGCTTCCATCCGTTCATGTATAAAAAAGCAAATTTAAAGAACGTTAAGAGAAGAGAGAAGCAGTGACCTTTACAAATCTTCTCTCCTCAATCCCGTGTCTTGAGAAACGAATCCTTCCGTGTGGAAACCGCAGATAATAACACCAAAAAAAAAAAGAAATAAGAAATTATTTTTCCCTTCCTTTTTATTTTAAGCGCACCATTCCCTGGAACATCTGCAGACGGCGAATCTACAACGGAAACGTATTTTGACCGCACGTTGGGGGGGGGGGGGGCGCTGTGCGTCCGTCACATAAACCTTTACCACTGGGGCTTTTTGTGCCGGATAAATAAATGTCGTTTTTTTGGTGTTAGAATGATTGTGTGCGCGTTAATGACTTCTATTTCGCTCAGCCAAATACGTCAATCAATCAATAATAAATATTATTTTACTTAATTGGATACCTGAAATTCTAGGGGGCGTGACCAGAGGCGGAAAGGGGTGGGGACAGCATGGGGAGTGGGTGGGGCCTGTGCAGGCCACCTGTCTGCCTTGCGGTAACAGCCACTTTACGTCGTTCATCGCGGAAGGGGGAGGGGGCA